>KN823049.1:33746-69407 GCA_000827465.1 Tulasnella calospora MUT 4182 | reverse complement strand
CCAAACGGATAAAAGAATCTGGGACAAAGTTATCGGGCAAAAACTACCACTCACCGACGTGCGAGTCTCAGAGCGACCTATACGCGTGGCAGAAGGAAGGGTGCACCGCGCGGGGTACCAAAAAAGGAAGGAGCGCGGTCAGTCAACGGTACAAGGCCGAAATTTCGAGAAACGACGGAAAGATTTTATTTTCTTCGAGGGGGCATCTTACCTCGTAAGGTAACCAAGTACCTTGGATCTTCAAGTAGCCGCCTCTTACTCTCCGAATCTGCGAAGCGAGCTCCGGCTGGGCTTCCACCATCTTGACGATATCGGCTGTTTCCCAAAACATAAATATGACGCGACGCACGCAATTAAAAGTGTATATTAGCGTGAGTGAATTTTCGGAACGGCAAGGGGGTGAGGGGGAGGGGGGGAATGAGCGTAAAATGGAAGGACCGAGGAAGGATCCTTACCTTTGGAGTTTCCAAGTGCTGTTGAAAGGCCGAAATAGAGTCACGAGTGTGTGGTGGATGGGGAAATACGGTTTCGTGTGGCGGTAGGGCGGGCGGGGAAGTCGCCGAATTCCGCACACATAATGACGCGGTCAGATCGGAAGAGAGGTGAAGTATTGGAGTGGGCAGAGCGGGACGGGGGGGAAAGAAAAGGGTTACGGAGAGAGTCAGCGAAACTCAAGTTCCATCCGGGCGCTCATGCAAGAACGCCGACAACCTGTGTGGTCGGGCGTCAAGAGAGAGAGAAGAGAGAGAACTTTTCCCTTTCCCTCTCTCTCTCCGTCCGACCGACCTCGACTCTCGGGAAGAGTGCGGGGGAATTCACAGGTTCTGCGAGCAGTGTGTGGAAAAGCGTGCTAACCTTTCCAGATTCCGGTCCACAGCACTGGGGAAGAATAAGAGAATACAGAGAAAGAGTCAGCACTAGACTAGACTTTTGGGTGTGTCTATTTTCTCTCGGCATACCAAAGGAAGGAAGGGGGGAGATAAGGCTGCGCTCCCGAGAGGGAGGCGCAGCCGAGTAGGGGAGGAATGGGAAGATCGAAGAAAGCGAGACATACCAAAACCGTCGTCTACGTCCATCATGATCCACTGGTTATTGAGTGGGTACTCGTACACCGGGCTGTGCGAAAAGGAAACCAAGAAAAACGTCATCATGAGTATACTTCTCCTCGATTTGGACGCGCGCCGCGGAGGAGGCAGTTGTGCCGGCATGTGTGGATGACCGAGCGACGACGAGGGGAGGGGGGGAAAGAAGTTCGAAGAGAGTGTGATACTTACACATAGCCTCTCGGGTCTGTGCTGGTGATGTAACGGCCTTTGGTAACACGGTGGGTTTGGGTGGTGTAGGGTTGAAACTTGTGGGTGGTCGGGGGCGACGACGTCGAGGATTCTGGCATGACGGAGGACTAGAATATCGGCGCGCAACGCGAGAAATGCAATGTGGTTTAGCGGCACCGCGTGGCTCGGGAACCCCCCAAGGTGGAGTGAGGCGGACCCGCTCACCTGTCTTGAACCTGATGGGTCGTCCATGGCGTTGGCTACTGCTGAGATGGGGTGAGGATAGGAGAGGGAGAGCGCTATGGGAGGGGGAAGGGGAGAGGAAAGGAGAGGCGTTAAAGAGAGAGGGAGGCTGAGGATTTTAGCGGAGGGAGAGGGACCCAAGGGAACGGAGCGACCAGTTGAGGGTACCTCTTGCTTTTGCTGGAATATTTTATTTTTCTTGTCGAGGACGCGCGCACGATCATCGAAAGAAGGCCCCCCCCCATAGCGTGGCTTCCACGGCTTGTTGCACTCTTCCATGTCCCTCTCGGTCCCTTGCAAACCACATCCCAACTTTGCGAATTATTCACCGCAAGACCCGCGTCCACAACAATTCGGTCTCCTCATCCTCGGCCCCCGTTCCTCACACCATCGGCTCCCTTCCCGCCCCCCAAACTCTCAAGTTCCTCTCTCGTCGGAGCCTCCCGCCGCCACGTCCAAAGCAGATCCCGCGCATATCCCCACATTGCACGTATGTACTTACCCGAGATCATCGGGTGTTTACCCCAATGGAATTTTGGAGTCAAACCCCTCCACTTTTTTGCCCTCTCCCCCGCCCTCCACTTGTGCGGGCGTCAAAAAAAATCGGTAGGCACCGGGAGCACGCGGTTAAGAAAACGTGTTAAAATCGGGACATATCCATCTCGGCACCGTATTTGCTCCCGTTGCACGTTTCAGCATTTCGAGGACGTGTTTCGAGTGCGCTGGTTTGTGGCTTTTTTAACATGCCGACGGCTCCAGTCGGTCTCGGTCCCAGTCGGGCACTCGGGAGGTGATGTCGTGGCATGGGTATCTCGGATCACCGATTTGCCGGTAATATCTCGTCCACTAATTGCGATTGATCGTACCCCAGTTAAAATACTAAGCTTTGTCAGAGTCGGCGATGAATTGCCACCACCTCGATCCATCCATGGAGATACACAACACAAACCAACCCTCCTTCTATCTTTTTTTTATTTCTTTTTTGGTCTTTTGCCGAGTCAAGGGTCTATAGGCTAAGGGTTGCGTACCATGCCGCTTCAGGGCAAGGCCAGTGGAATGGGGAGGGTCCAGAGCCCCGACTGAAAGGAGTTGGTGTCGAGTTTGTGGTAATACCGTCGATCAATGCCCCGTCGGTTTGGTCCGATTCATCGCTCAATGTCAATCAATATTACACTTCTGCCCTTTCGGGACTGCGGATTACAATACACCGAACGCGACCTGGCCTCAATGTCTCGACGGACCTGGGAAGGCTCAACCATGTATCCGCCCTGCGTTCTGCAAATCCTCCTTCAACGGCGGAAAACACCAGCCCATCGTTCAAGCCCGCACTGGCCAAACTACGTATTGTGATCAGATAAGCTAAAAACAGAAAGGCCGCAGTAGCTCAATTAGCGCTTTATGTGCCCACGACGGCGTCCCCAAGAAGCACCCATCCATGATGACATCGCTGGGTTGGGTTGCCTGCTCAAAGTGTGCCTTCTCCTGTCAAAACCCGGCGATAAATAGGGCTGAATGGAGCCGGGGGCGTCATCGAAGAAAGGGTGGAGGGGGAAGCTAAGGGGATACGAGTCTCCGAGAGCACCTGAGATAATCTCCGCAATGGTAACTAGCTAGCATTGGTCCGGTTGTGTCGAACGCTTGCTCCTGTCTCTCTTCTCCTTTCCCGTTCCGGCCCGGGCTCCCTCTCGTCCCGGGGTTCCGGTCCCACGAGATCGAAGGAAGTTTGGGAGACCTCTTGGGTGCGTTGGTCTCGTTGTCGTGGCTGGCGGTGCCTCACGCGCGTCCCCCCGTCCCTTCCCGCCGGTAAATCTCTTATTGGTTATGTTTCATCCGACTCCAAGGCAATTAATCCGACTGGTCAATCTGGTCTCAACCTCGGCCGGGCCTTTTCAGCAGAGTCGGCAAGCCTTGGCCAATTCCCTCTTTTCTGCTTTTAGTTGGCCCTTTCGAGCCTAATGGAGCACGAGAACCCCCAAGTACTACCGGATAAACACCTCAGTCAGGTGTTCTCTAAATGGCGAAGAACCCGAGGACGGGAGCGCGAGACTGAGCTGATGACTATCGAGAGAGAGGGAAGCTGAGATGTCAACCTTATAATTCCCGTTAGCTCCTCGATCGGTTTCGCTTCGTCACACACAAACCGCGTCGCCTAGCCCCCCATCTCTTTTTACCTCTCCATTCTCTTTTTTAGCCTTACCACCATGTCACAAGACCCAGCGAACGCCTCGGCCAACATCCTTGATAGGTTTTCCATGAAAGGGTGAGCAAGCAGTCTATACCGTCCAAAGGAATCTCCGAGTCGTTCGGGTCGGCCAATCCCCGGGGGCGAGTCCCTGTATGCAAGCCGAGTCTCACTCTGGCGACAGACCCTTTTTTCTTCCTTCTTTGTCTCTCTCTTCTTTTGCGCAAATCACAACGCTAGAAAGCGACGAACGTTATGCTCACGATAAGCCTAATTTCATTTACAGAAAAGTCGTCGTCGCCACCGGAGGCAAGTCATCACCCCTCCTCCTGATCTTGGCCTTTCACGAGGGTAGAGCTCCGGCCCGAACATCCTAAAAAGTTCCTCATTTTCCTTTGAGCCTAACCTGAATAAACCACTCAACCTTGTTACCTTGACAAATAAGCGTTTACCCCAGACTTTTTCCTCCCTTGACCCTTTGTTATTGTGGCTCATACGTTCTTCGGTCCTGGGCAAACCTTCTCTCGCTCTCCGTGTCTCGGAACGGGACCTTCACATGCATATGCGACTGATTGATTACTGATGCGCGTACTTTTTCGTTCAGGCGCACGTGGGTTGGGATACGAAATGATCCGAGGTTTCTGTCAAGCCGGCGCCACAGCGATTGGGATCTTGGACGTCCTCGAGGACCTTGGCGCAGAGTCCATCGGCTCGTTGAAGAGCGAGTTTGGCGTTCAGGCGTCTTTCTACAAAGTGGTGAGTCTTCGATCGTTTGACCCCGCGTCGAAAGCGGCTTTCCTTTTTGCGGGGGGTGGATGCGGAGTTGCTTACAGCGCGGTTTGGATTTGGGGACAATCCCCTTTAGGACGTTCGAGACTATAACGCCGTAGAGCAAGCTCTCGACTCCATCGCCAAAGAGTATGGATCCATTGATGTTATGCTGTGCGCCGCTGGGGTTGTAGACAACATTCCGGCTGAAGGTGTGTAATCTTGTCCTTTCCATCCAAAACTGACGCCCTTCCATGATTGAACACGATTCATTTTACTTCCGTATATTCCAGACTATCCCATCGACAGTACGTGTTATCACTTTCACCAGCACCGCAGCTTTCATAGCGGCTAATGTGCAACGCTTGCGCGCGGGGGTGAATCCAGAGTTTGTACGAGTACGTCCACTTTTGAGCACATTTCAATCCACAAACTAGCCGCTCGTCAATCTAACAGTGCCTCGTTAAAAGGTCATGGAAATCAACCTCAATGGCGTGTATTACGCCGCTCGAGCAGTGCGTTCCCCGGCGTTTTTTTTTTCTGACATGTGCAAGAATGAAAGTCCGGTTGTGTGGACGATCCTTACGACCCGACCTCCTACTCCCGGGCCCGAACGCCCAAATAGGCCGGCAAACACATGATCGCCCAAGGCAAAGGCGGATCCGTCATCGCCATTGCGTCAATGTCAGGTACGTGTCCGTTCCTCGACTCACGTCAAACCCATACATCTTTTACCCCTGCCCGCTGTGAATTTCGGCGAAAATCGGTTTCGCTTGCTGTGCGCGCTTGACCTTTTTTCACTTACTCGCTCGGTCTTGCATCCCGTTTCAGGACACATTGGTCAGTGAAACACAATCTCAATTGCCGTTAGACATTCATTAATCGGGGCATGCCGTTTCTATAATCGGAAATCAATTGACCGCTCTTAGTCAACTGGCCTCAGCCTCAATGCGCCTACAACGCGAGTACGTATTATTGTCTTTCATCCACACTTCCGAATTACAACTCCGCAGCCACACTAATACAATTATCCTCCTTTCCTCCAATCTCTATCGTCTCCGGTACACACACTTTCTTCTATCCAGGCAAAGCAGTGCGTCTTTACCACTCTAATTTCTCCGATCCTCGGACCCTCCGAGAGAGCCCTTGCACAAACAAGCCACACTAAACCGTAATTCTCGACGCTTTCCCCTTCCAGGCTGTCATTCAATTATGCAAGAGCTTGGCTACCGAATGGGCCCAGCACCGAATTCGGGTCAATACGATTAGTCCGGGATACATGTACGTACTATTTCCGTGGAAGGCGGGACCAGACAGACAATACTCACATGTCACCCGTCCCCGACATCGTCCTATAATGACTGTGTCCATCCCTATTCCCCTTGGATCTGCGCATCTTCCTTTTGTTCTGTCATTTACCCGAATCGGGGCTATTATTTCATCCTCGGCAGGGATACGGCCTTGAATAAGAAGGTGAGTCCAAGCGATCAATTCTTCTATTGCATTGCACCCGCTCTTGGGGGTTATTCCTTTCCTCCAATCCTCCGAAACAAACCAAAAGTCCACTCTTCGACCTTCCTTCCTTCTGGGAGCAAGTATCCTAGTTAGGGAAGAAATATCTTTTACCCTTCCGAGTTTTGGTTGGGGTTTTCCCTTCCCACTTCCCTAGAAAGGAGGCCGTCTCGCTTTGCAAGCACAAGCCTTCGACTCCACGGCTTAACACGCTCTCCGATAACAAATCACCTCTTACTTTCTTTGTTGACCGGATTGTGAACTTTGTTCACTTTACTGACCAAAACATGTCTCTTTCCATGCGCTCTCTAACCGGGGCCAATCCAATCGCTCGGGCGAACACGAACCCCCTCGACTTCTTTTCTCGATCTTTCCAAACCGACCTCCACCACCTGTTCCATCACTTCGCCCACGCAATTCTCTCGGCTTTCTTCCTTCTGCACTTCCCCCCTTCGGAATCGTTCCGTGCGCTGCCTAATCGTTTTTTCTCCTCGAATCCCAAAATTCGATCTCCCCTCGGTTCGACGTTCATTCCTCGACCTCGGGACCCCCAATCTCACTCCAATGCTTCGCCAATTACATGCCGATTTCCCTCTGATTCTTTTTTTGGGGACGGGTTCGACGGTTTCGCGAACAATTCGAACCCATTCCCGACGGCAACTCTTTTGTCACATTGATCCCTTGTCCCATCTTCCCTCTTCATCCTCGGACCACGCATGCAGTTCAACCCTGAGATGAAAGCTCAGTGGTAAGTGTCATTTCGTTTGTCGTGGTTTTTTGGGGGGATTCGATACTCCACAATCAGAACTCTCAAACGGCGCTTGCGGATGCCTGTATGGGTCTCAGATATGAACTTCCCGCATCTTCGGCCCGTTGTCATTTCATTTCTAGTCCTGCGTGATGCGGGCTGGGCTGGTCATGCATGTCTTGGTCGGTCTCGATGGTCAGCTCGTGCTGGGCGGCCCGCGTGCAGAGCTAAACCCAGAACGTTGGTGGTTCATCAAATCCCTTTTATCAAACACCTTTCTCAACCCTTTCAGCCGATTTGAATGAGTCCCTCGTTGGACCAACCGGAGCTTCGTGTTCTCGTGTATCATCGTTCCTCGCCCGACTGCGATTTCTCCGGAGATTCACCTTGCCGTCGCTTCGTCTTCTGCTTTGACCCTTTCCAACCCGCTCTTCTTTTCCCTCACCTTCTTTCGGAATGGAATGCCGGACTGTTCTCTTGTTACCTCATTTCTTCCACATTCATCTAAACAAACGCTCATGTTACTTAGGCGGGAGAAAACACCTCAAGGGAGATTAGGTCAGATGGAAGAACTCAATGGAATCGCCCTCTATCTAGCCTCGTGAGTAAAAAACCCTCCAACCCCGTCATCCTTATCCCCATGCCGCCCGCCCTTCCTTGGAAAGGGTACGATGCACCGCGCAGCCGGGACCCAAATCCCGAGCGACCGGTTGTCCGATCCCAGTATCTTATTCAAACCCATGCCAAAAAGAACGTCGGCTTTTTACACCCCTAAACCCACGTTGTTCCTCTCGTTCGTTTCGTCCTGAAATCGGGGTCCGACCTTCGACCACGCGCCTCTTGGGTCTTCCTGATCGACCCTTCGCCACGCGCTCCGGGCCCTTGCGTGTCCTTCTGTCTCTCGCCCGCATTTCACCTCCCCTTGCAATTACGATTTGCTAATTGCCCTTGAGGACGGAGAGGAGGGGCGGATAACGAAATCACTCGACCTTGCTGTGCTTTCCTGCATCGTGCCTCTCATCTGATGATCTCTTCTGTCTTGCACATCGTAGGGATGCAAGCACGTTCACGACTGGCTCGGATATCCTCGTCGATGGGTGAGTACTGTCCCACGAGACAATCTTTTCTCTCGTTCTCCCCATGATATAGTTGATTTGTGATGGCTGAGCCCTCTTCGGCGATCCGCCTATCGTCTCGTCATGATCCTTCGACTGACCTATTCCTTTCAGAGGCTACACCTGCTGGTGAGGTATATCGGGAAAGACAGGCCGACAGCTTGGAAGTGTCTGCTACACTTTTTGTTATATCGAAATGAAATTATTGAATTGGATCACGCCGAGTCGAGACTAGAACTACGCGGCCGGAGGTTTTCAATGCCCGTGGTCGAGGCAGCATGGAGAATCGAACGCAAAACCAACTCGCGCACCAAAAGCAGTTAAGCGACTATCTAATCCATCGAGGAACACGAAACGAAGTAGCAATAGATGTCAAAATATTTCGAAATGAGCCGATGCTGATCTAATTAGGGTGAGGCGATGAAAAGGTAAACCGAACCGATAACTTTGAAGTTGTCTAAAAGAAACCACTTGGCGAGGGATGTCAAACGATGAGGGACCAGGGCACAGATGTCTCTAGGCGCATCAAAAATCATCCTCCGCAGGCACCCCAGTCCCAGTTGCGGCGGCCAACCGACGCAAGGCCTTCCGGACTTTAACCGAATCCTCTCCGACGCCGGACGTGTAAATAACCTGAACGGTCTGGAACCCGTTGAACTGGCTCGCCGCACAGATGGTGTAGGCGCCCATGTTCTCCCATCCAAGCCAGTCGTCCACTTGAAGATTGGAAGGGAGCTGGGTGATGGGGGATACGCAGTCGATCGAGTCGCAAGTGGGTCCCCAGACGCTGCTGGATTCGAGTACAACTCCAGCAACAGTCTTGTCCTTGTGCGGGACGACCGGCGCGAACGACCGTCCGTTTGTCAGGACGTAAGGGTGCAGGACTTGGTGGTCGAACATGATGCAATTGAAAGAGCCGTATACGCCGTCGTTGATGTAATCTGAGGGAATTGGGAGCGAATTAGAGTAAGCTACCGAGCTCCGGTCCGAGGCCAATATAATTAAAAGAACACCACACTCACACATCACTTTCGGTTGCTGTTCTTTCTCTCCCTCTGGAGGCGTCACAGTAGCGCCCCGATCCTCTCCAGGGGCTGCCCGTCTGGCAATAATGTTGGTCGCCAACGTAAACGCCGTGGACACGAAGAACCTTCCGGGCTCCGCGATGATCTTGAGGTTCTCCCGGTTTGGGAAGTACTTGTCGAGCGCAACCGACAGCACGGCCGCGGTACACTCAAAGTTCGCATGCTCGAACCCTCCCCCGACGTCAAGGAAGTTGAAGTCGTAACCAGCCTCCTTTCCCATGTCAAACGCCATACGGGCACGCATGACAGCGTCAGCAAATGCGTTGGAATCGTAGCACCCGCTGCCGACATGGAAGCTGACGCCAATAACGTTCAGGCCCAATTCTTTAGCCTTGGCCAGGAGTGGTGGGACCGTCACAAGTGGAGCCCCAAACTTGAGTCCGAGGCGGCACAGACTCTTCGAGTCGTCGGTCAGGATGCGAATGACAAGCTCCGCTCCCGGGTGCCCACGCGCAATTTTGTGGAGCTCATCCATATTGTCGAATGTCATCTTGTGAACTCCGGCGCGTGCGGAATGGCGAATGAAGGATATGGCCTTGCATGGATTGGCGAAGATGATTCGGGTAGGGTCAACGTTGCCAACCTCGAGGACTTGCTGGATCTCCCCATGCGAGGCGCAATCGAAGCCGGTTCCGAGAGCAGCCAACAATCGGATGACGAGGGGTTCAGGATTGCACTTGATGGCTATGAGAACGCGTTAATTAGCAACTTATATAAGTTTCCTGGGAGTGAAAAGATTTTCGCCCACCATAGAATGGCTCGATGCCTGGCAAGCACTGCTGCCATCTTTCGAATTGCCTCAAGACTTCGCTCAAGTCTGCAACCATGAATGCTTGCTCTGCATCGGCTTGATGTGCGTCGGAAGATGCCCAAGCACGTGCGATGCCGTTACGGACATGTTCTGCGGGATATCCTTGGAAGACTGGCGGCAAATCAGCGAAGATGGCATCGTCATCCTCCGCCTCATCGACGACCGAGCTCGATTCGGATGATACTGGGGTGAGAATGGGAGCCGGGGGGCAATGGAAGAACTTGTTGGTGGGTGAGACCGAGACCGACAGCAATGCTCTAGCGGTCGTGGTGAAATCGTCGTTTGCACAGACGAAATCGCTGTCGGGTGAGATGCCCACGGGCTGAGCCGGGATGAACTGGATTTGAGCTGTCATTTCTGAAGCTTGAGTTTTGGTAGTTGTGATGGATTCGACTTCGTCTAGTGAAGCCGAAAGTCTGCGATGGGGGATGTCTGCCAGTTGGCTAAAGAGGTGGGCCGGCTGTTGACGGCGACTGAGATGCGCTGATTGACTTGATCGGACGACCGACAAGGATTCTTTTTGGCTCTTGGATTGCTCCCGATTACCGAACGAACACCGCCCCGGAGGAGCGGCACGAACGGTAAGAAGGGATGACTTTCAGTAGCGGCGGGGTCCTCGCGCCCTTAAGCGAGGACAAGGATCAAGGGAGCTGGTTGAGAAAGTGGCGGTGTTAAGGCCAAGTGTTTTTGCTATTGTTTGAGAGTGTCTTGGGCTGATCGACGGTGCTGTGGTTAACGGAACTTAGGGTGGTTCGCCTATGGGTTCGGGTCAGTAACTGTGCGGTTCAAGGACTATAGAGAGGCTCACCTCGAACGGAGGATGTCCACCTGGACGTCAGGAAACCATAAGACAGCGAATATCAGTAAAAAAGTCTCAATGCTGCTGGTTATGTTGGCCTTGTACTGACTCGAGGAATCTCAGACGAAAATCGTCAACTCTTTTATCCGCCGGAATCGTGGGCGAGTGCTCTTAAATCCCAGAGAGATGCCGACCTCAGCTAGGGTGGGTCGACTGTACGCAGGAAGGGTGGTTTGGGGGGGGGGGGAGATGGGGGAAGATGGTGAAGCGATGCAGTCTGGTCTAAAATTCGATGAGCTATAAAGACCTCACGTGAAACGACGTCCCAACAGCTCCGCTCCTTTCCTCCCTCCGATAGGCTGTCCTCCACTGACGCAACAACACGCTGCTCACCCCAGACGCGACGGGCCACGCTGTCTCTCACACCTCGTACCCCAACATTCTATAGCGTAGTTACTTTACGACATGCCATCTACAGGTCAGCCTTGACCCCCTCAAATTCCCCAGTCTCGATGCTCTCTTTCAGAATATCCAATCCACCGAACAACTCCCCATTGACAATGATCTGAGGGAAGGTCGGCCAGTCATTCAACTTCTTCATCCCTGCATGCCACCATGGAGAAAGTCAGAAATCAGCGCTGAGAGCAGCACTGAGCTCCAATGACCAACCTTGGCGAACTGCTTCATCCGTCAGAATGTCAAACGATGTGAATTCTACTTCTTGTTCTCGTAGAATACCAACAGTCTGCCTGGAGAATCCGCAACGGGGAGCATCCGGAACCCCCTTCATGAACACGACGACTTTGCTCTGATTCATCAGCGTCCTCATTCGCGCGTTTAGTTCTTCCTCTGTTTCCATCTTCTTCTCTTCAGTGGCCGGAACTGCAGCGGCTCCGCCTGCCTCTGTGGGCGGTACGGCCGGAGCCTGGTCGGTCTTGCTGAGGGCCTGTGGCGTTGTGCGGGCATATTGCTCAACAGCAGCCTTTAGATTATTCGCATCGGCACCCGTCACGCGCTTCAAAAGTGTGTGGCCCTTTCCACAAGGTTGTCAGTCGGGAATAGCTGAGGAGCTGTATGAATGGCGCACTCTGAGCAGGACAAAGCTCGGAACTGCCTCGACCTCGAACGACTCTGCAATGTCCTCCAGGTTTTCGGCTTCGATCTGATCCAATCGTCAGGTCCATCGATCACGATGATCCCAAACTGTCGACTCACAGAAAGCACCAAAATGCTTTCGTACTTCTTTGAAAGCTCCTTCACAACCTCGTTCATCTGTTTGCAGGGTTCTGCGAATGATGCCCAAAAGCTGAGTAATGCTGTCCTTTCCAGATCTGCCTCCATCAGACTCTTGAACTGCTCAACCGACGATACATCATGGTAGTTGGAGCTGGCCATTGCTGACTACAATTTTCGGGATGTGGTGAATGTGACAAAGGAGGTAATCGGAAGACCGAGTGAGTGCGATTCGGAATTGCGCAAGCGGTGCACACGGTTTTATCAGATAATTTGTCAGCCGCTCAGCCAAACCAATCAACCAATCGGGCCACCCCATAAATTTGTGCTCCGCTAGGCACGATCCTCGATCCCGTTTAAAGCACTACAACCTCCGAAGACGCACTACCCATGACTAGCTAGCCAATTCTCCGCACGCTCAAGGAGCTCTGCCTTGTTCCCAGACACAGCCAGCGCCTTGGACTTCAGGAAAACTTTGAGCTGGGCAACGGTCAACTACGGAAGCAATTCGTCTCAGCTACTTCTTGCTTCCCCTGATGGGAATGGAGTGGGTCCCACCTTGTTCATACGACCATCGTTGTAATAATCGCGAACGTGCATTTCGTCCAGTGACCCGGAGTCATCCTGCAAGAACAGGTTTACCAGTGTGAATTCGCCTGGGGTGAAGACGGCAATAGCCTTGCTGAGAAGAAAGGAAAAGGCTTTGCTCACAGCTTTCCTCTTCGTTCCGGTTGCTGCACTTTTCTTCACTGGCGCAACAATGATATTCGCCTCCGGGTCTTCTTCCAGCATCTCCTTCCACTCCTTCATCGGTTCTCCAGCCCGCTTGTGTATCATTTCGTAGTTCGGCACAGTTGTGTCCACATAATCTTCAGGATCAAATGCTTCATTGAACGCCGTTGCTTGCAATTGACCGTAATGAAGGCCGAGAGCTACGCGGTTCGAGAACCAAGAGGAGCAAGCATGCCGTTTCCGTAAAGCCGCAGACACGCGGCCGATGGGGCAGACAGGAGGACCCGATAAGCGTGCAGGGTTGATGGATGAGAAGAGGAAGAGAAGCTAATGTCAGGATCGGTCACACCCGTTCTTTGGATCACAAATGGGCAAAATAAGTGACAAAGCCGAGGATTTTGCCCCCACGAACCTGGATTGAGATAAGTGTCTGGAACATAGCCTTGCCCTTTGAGTGTTAGCTTCTCAATTAGTTTACATGCAAGATCCGTTTGTTCCTCGGCGGCTAAGAACGAAGCGAAACCAATTCAGTTTTGGTCGTTGACAGCTCAAAGAAACCACCAATACGATGGTAATTGCCTTACCGCCTTTTAGTTCGCCCAACTCCGGGGCTCGAATGTCGTCGGCGAAGGGAAGAGTGATCACATGGAAGCCAGGTGGAACCTGTTGTCCCTGTTCTGTCACCCGCTCTGCCTGCGAAGGTTAGGGACGTATTGGTTTAAGGGGGACATGGAAGCGAATTCCCAGAAGGTGTAGGGAAGCCAAGCTTTCCATTCAGTTCCAGTCCATCCTCATTCCGGCGAATTCTTACCTGCGGAAGCAAAACAGCGAAAACAGGAGTCGACGCCCGCCTTGGTAAGAATCGGACCAGAGCAACCTTGTTTCGGTTTATCGTCGCTTTGAGCAGTGCATTAAACGTACGGGTGCTACCCGAGTAGACCTGCGCCAACCCTTGTTAGATGTCTGCCCGCTGACGGACGCCCTCCGAGAAACCCAACTAACCGATTCGTCGGGATAGATGAAGTACGCGTGCTTCAACTGATCCTGAAAGCGAAGTGTATCTCTGTCCTTGAAGCCGAGTATTTTGATGCCTGAAGACATTGCAAATGATTTAATCCGTTGACTCTCCGCAAGACGACCCGGATGCACAAACGAACCAGGTTCAACACCGAGAGTTTTAAACTCCTTGACCTGTTCGGCTGTAAATAGTGCCGGCTATTATGGCGTAAGAATACTAATATCCTGGACGGGTCTTGGCGCTCCTACCTGCCGACGAGGAGTCTTGGCTGGCCCTGCTTCTTCCTCCTCAGCTGACGGAGCGGAGCTTTTCATGCCGAACATGAGTTGGCCCTTTTCGACTTCTATCTGCTGTTCCTATTGATCGAAACATGAAACATTGACTCGGTGGGTCTGTCGTAAACTCTGCAGGCAAAATACCTACAGAGTCGACGAAGGCGGTCACGGGGACGACATCCTCTATTTGCTGTCCCATGTTAACAAATTTTTTGTGTGCTCCTCGGCGCATCTCCATGACCAAGCTGTACCTATTTGACGCGAACATCGTGAACCTCATGCGTCGGGATGCGCTGAAAGAGGTTGAACAAGAGAACACACCCTTTCACGCCAATGCTCAATCCATCTCCCAGCTGAAGTGGAATGCTGAACAAAGCTCGCTTTACCGACTCGCGAATGCGCATTTCTTCCTTCAGCTCGTCGAATCCAGTAACGGGGTCGGGCATTGGTTCCATGCTGCCCCCCTCGTAGAGATCTGCGAAAACGTGCTGAAAAGCAAAGAGCCAGTCAAGAAGGGGTCCAATATGGAGACAATTGAGATAGTATCTTACTGAGTAAAATTTTGTAATGTCGAACGGTTCCGCTTTATTGTTTATGAAAAAGGGGACGACCGTTGCGCCGAAATCGGTCAAGTCCTAAGAAAAGCCGAAGGTGAACATTCTCAGGAAGTCCGGATCAAAGAGTAAGCTCGCTTGCCAAGTACGTCCGCGAAGCCACAGATATGTCATGCGGGTTGTTTGGAGGGGAATCGTTGTCAGTAATGAGGAAAACGCGTTTGACCGATGTCTTGGGTGCTCTAGGATATGCGCAAGATTAATGCTTATTTACTTCCCGGGACGCGTAAGAGCACAACCCGTGGCGGAAAATTCCAGTACAGCAGCTGAACACCGTTGCCATGTTGATTTGACGCTCCACAGGGGCATATTTCGTCTTCAAATAGTTAGGATCGTTGTCCGCCTCTTCAAAGGCCATTAGCAACGTCAAGGCAGGGCCATAGCGTAAAAGTCATTACTCACTAGCGATCGTCGATAGGAGAGCCTGTATCTGAGGCGCGTTTATTTGCTTGATGTTCTGGATTAGTTGGTGGTGTTCTTTCACGTTTGTTTCACCTCCCTCTCCATCGTCACGTTCTTCCTAGAATAGAACATCACACGTTATACACATCCAGGCATATATATTCAGATATTGCTCACAGTGTTGTAAAGCAATATACCAACTGAGGTGCTGGGGTTGAATAGTACCAGCCTCTTCTGAAGTTCAGCCGCACATTCCAGGGCTGCATGGAGACTGCTACGTTGGTCACGCCTTTTCTTGGCGGAAGGAGACCTCTGCTGCATAGATTCAGATGCATCAATACAGAACAGGATTGTTTCTTTGGCCGTTTCATAATACTGCAACGAGGGCGAGGGGTTGAGTTCAGGTTGGCCTTCAGATACCGCTGCAAGTGAGCCACGCACCGTGTCTTCTAGCTCATCATCATCGTCTGCTGTGATGTCCCATGCATCTCGTGATGAAGCCATCGTCCAGTGGCGGTTGACGTCTTCGGAGCCGTAGGTGGTTGCTCGGACCAACACAAAGTCGCCGCGCCGCTCCCTGGGAATCACTGGACAGCTCGTTCGAATTCTGTACGAGACTGCAACCACTCACAAATGGAATCCGTAAGCATGGAAGTCGACAATCTCTTACACTTGTTGTACTGATTTACCTACCAGTCTGCGTTAGAGAAAGATATTTTCGGTAGCGGGTCTGACCTCTCAGATGAGGACGAGGGTATGTCCCCAAACCAACCAACGCTCCGCCTAGGTCTGACTTTCAAATGGGAACTTAGAGGAACGATATCAGCGTAGCTATCGTGTTGATGACCAGCAGTTTGCCGATGAAGGTGAAGGAGAGGCAGGGGGTCCTCGCAAGAAGAAGCGTACCAAATCCGATGGTGAAGCTGGCAAGCCGCCAAGAAAGAAGAAGAAACGGGAACGTAGACCGGTAGAGGAGGAAGAGAACCTCCCAGACCTTACAGAGGAGCAGCGTGCGTCTCTCTGATCCTTTTTAGCTTCTCGCTTCCAACACTAGACCCGTAGGGCGGAAACGTGATTTGGAGCAACAGATTGACGCTATTGTCAAACCGAGCAAATCCAGACCAAGGAAGCGCAAGAAGAACGAGGCAGAGACCGTAAGTGAACATTTTGGGGCTCCAGGGTGCTTTCCTCATCCTCTTTCAGGATCTGGAACGATACCAAGACGAAGAAGTTGCTCGCTTGCGGGATTCGATGAACCTTGCGGCTGACCAGGATATGGAAGCCAATATGGAGAAACGACCAGCTACAGCCAAGCTTCGCATGCTGCCTGAGGTTATGGAGATTCTTCAAAAGTACGTCGGCTTACTCTCCGTGATGAAGGTTTTCTGAAACCTACCCATATTAGACAAGGCCTCCAGCAGTCGATTTGCGACAATGGGCTTCTCATTGGTGTCCGTCGTTGGCTTGAACCCCTACCTGACAAATCCCTCCCCGCTCTTAACATCCAAAACGCCTTCTTCGAAGTCCTCCCCAAAATGGAGATCGATACCAGTACGCTCAAAGAGGCTGGCCTTGGCAAGATTGTCCTTTTCTACACTCGGTGCAAGCGCGTCTCTCCAAATATTCGCCGCAGCGCTGAATACCTCGTCGACATCTGGTCTCGCCCTATCCTCAAGCGCTCGGCATCTTATCGAGATCGACAGATTCCTGTGGCTGCCGACTCAAGCATCTCCTCATCGCAGCCCAAGCCCAAGTTGGCGGCAATCCTGGCGAAAGCGAAGGAGCAGGAGGCAAGTCGTTCCAGGAAGAGCGCCGTCCGTATTCCGGAGAGGGATTTCGGCACTTTCACGGTTGCACCAAGCTCTCGCCTCCCAACTGCTGGACCTGGTGGGATTGCTCAAGCCGAGTTGGAGCGGAAGAAGGCGGCGGACGATCGGCTCCGGAAGATGCAGCGAAAGCTGGCCCTCAACAAACAGAAGAACGCACGATTGTGAATGTTGTCTTTGTCGTACTGTTTGCCTCCCACCCCTGCACAACCACCAGGCAATTCTCGATCATGGTTTGTGTCGACCAATCGGTAGCATCCCTGATGATTCGTTCCCAGTGATCTCATTTACATCTACTAGCTACTAGAACGTCACATTCCATGCCTCCCTTGCGTTGAGCGAGACTTCGCCGTCTCCGCCTCTAGGTTCCTTAATCGAGACGATGTTTGCTTCTTTGCTTGCAACGTTAATATACGGTCGGAAGTGCCTGTTTGAGCTCTTGTCAACCCCCTGCAAGCTCTTGAATGAAATGTTGCTCACCGAGAACCCCCGCCCAGCTTGGTGAATACATCTGGATCCCGTTCAAGTAGCTTGTTAGCGACGGTTCCCCATGCATGCCATTCATGAGATGTTTGATCATTCAACTCCTGGAGGACATGAACCAGGTGTTTGAAGAGTTGAAAGCTTCGTAGCGGTTGGTTGGGAGGCGTTGTCTGATGTGTGGTCGACTCGCCAGCGGTTTGATCGCTACCTGAAACTTGGGAACGACCAACCCTAGATGAACTCGGCCCGGGATCTTGCCGGGAAGGTTCTCTGCGCTGCGTTTGGGGTGGAGAGCTGAGGAGCGGGTCTTGAAGGACAGCAAGTGGGTGGTGACCCGGCGTCAGGAGCTCGATCCGACGGGGTGCTTGGAGAGGTACGGAATCACGTTGGATTGAGTGGGCCATCTCTCGCTCGTCGGAAGTGAGATCTATCAACCATTCTTTCTTTGGATGATCGCTGCTCCCCTGGTTGAAAACTTTGTTCCATTCAAGTACACCCGCAGCGTGATCCAGCAAAACTGTGGATGGTGCGTCGGGATGGAGGAGGAGAGAAACATTGCAACTCCTGTTTTCCAGTGCAGAAAGTACGGACGCGAAGTCTGAATCGCTGGATATGAAAAGAATTGCCGCTGGGCGGGAGACGGTCAACGCCCAGGTGAGGATGTCCACAGTTCGTCGAATCTTGTCGGCCGTCGATCCGTCCCCTTCGAATATCTAGCTCAGACTGTTAGAGTATATTCGTACCATACGAGTAGAGCTGAAACGTACCTGTGCACCCGAGTTTTGGAGTTCGGTTCTAAACGGCTCCGGGATGGGTGTGGCAGTGGTGGTGTACACTTTGAATAGACTGAAGTGGTTCCCATTTTGGCTGCACATTTCGTCCCTGATTTTACTTGCAAATACTGCTCCAGACATCCTTGGAGGCGGAGGGCAGAGCTGTAACATATTTTGTTTTCGTTAACATGGGCGGATCTCAGGGTCTAGCACGATATGATGTGACATGGGCAAGGGCTCAGGTACCTCATAGTCCCAGAATGCTGCACATACGGTGCTTTCGGACGGCAACATGTCAATAGAGAATGGGTCTTCGAGTACAAAGCTTCTGAGGGGGCGAGAGGGTCGCATCGTGTGAAGGTGTTGGTGGAAGAGGCGAGAGGACGAGACAGATATATAGAGGGCCAAGTTGTACACAGATACCTGCACCTGCAGGGATGGGACCTCCAGCTGCATCACACGGTTCTAGAAAGCTCAGGGTCGCACCATGTTCAATGGCCGCGTGAACCAAGAACCCCAAGCGTCCTCAATCTACACCAAAGCGATCAAGGCTGCACTCACACGCGAGAACAGCTGCCATACCCATCTTTCTCAGTCCTCCTATGCTCAAGAGGGACGACATATATCCACACATTAGCTAGCCGGGAGAATAACCAAAAACAATCGGAGAGGGAAATAGGCGATCGTTCGAATTTGCTTCTTGGAGAGGCACTTTCGCCGCCGCCTTCAGTGACTCCCAACAGAGTGAATATCGGTAGATCGATAAGGAAATAACTCAGACCGTCCTGTATCTTGGATCTGGGTCTTAAGGCGATCTCTAGCTACCTTCTATTGGATTTACGGACTCTCTCAGAGGCACGGTCGACAATACACCGCCTTCATCGTCCGACTAAGGTAGCTTACTATTACGCAATGCCCTACTTGCAAATAATGCTCCAGACATCCCTGAAGGCAGAGGGCAGAGCTGTAACATGGGCAAAACTCAGGGTCTAGCACGATATATAACATGAGCAAGTGCCCAGGTACCTCGAATGCCGTGCCATATCGATAGAGGACGGGTTTTTAAGGGTAATGCTTCTAAGGAGGCGAGTCGATCGCATTACGCTGAGGGTGATGGCGGGAAAGGCGAGACGAGGAGATGGAAAGCCAAACCCGCGCGCTGAAAATGGAAGGCGATGGGACCTTCGGCTCAATTCGGAGGAACGGCATCCGAGTCAGAACTATGTCGCGCTAAGAGATCCCAAGCGTCACACGTTCCCATGCCATACCTCCCCGTCGCGAACAAATGAGCAACACACACCCTCATCGACCCCGAAACGGTCAAACCTGCACTCAAACCCAAAAGCAGCTACCGTGCACATGATGCATAGTCCTCCAATTCCTAAGAAGTGCCAAACGGGTCATCGGCCGGTCAATGGAATGACCTAAAGAAGGGAGGGGATGCCCGTGGATGTTTGAAGTCGATCTGAGGCCGGGAGGCACTGTCACGACCTCTTTAGAGGACTACTAAGAATGGGTTATTTAAACAGATAGATAACAGGATAATACAGGGAGTAGTGTATCTTGGCATTCTTTGCATTTCCTCGAGGAGGGACCATCTCGCGCAGATACAAATGATTTGCCTTGGTCTGCTCTGTGTAGTCTCTTGGGTCAGATGTCTATCTTCCGGGAACCATCGGGACTGGTTGAAATTCAATAATTTGGTTTACAGCTAGTAGGTACCACAGCGTCACACATTCCATATTTCCCTCGCGTTTAGAGAGACTTCGCCGTCCCCGCCTTTAGGCTCCTTAATCGAGACGATGTTGGCCTCCTTGCTTGCAACTTGGATATAGGGTCGGAAACGCCTATTTGAGTACTTTTTAGCTCTCAGTCAACCCGTGAATGAAACGTTACTCACCGAAATCCCAGCTTCTTGTATACATCCGGATCAAGCTCAATGAGCCGGTTAGAGACAGTTCCCCATGCATGCCATTGAGACGATCCATCATTCAACTCCTCGAGTACCTGAACCAGATGCCTGAAAGGTTCAAAGTTTTGCGGCGGTGGATTGGGGACCGTCGTCTGTTGTGTGCTGGACTCTCTGGTGGTTTGATTGGTGTCTGAAGCCGGGGAAAGACCGGGTTGAGATGAACTCGGCTCAGATTCTTGCTCATCAGACTCCCTGCTCGGAGTCTGTGGTGAAGATCTGATGAGGGAATCCCGGAGGACGGTCGGTGGATCGTAGTTCGGCGGCGGGAGCTCGACTTCTCGGGGTGCTTGAAGGGGTACGGAATCACTTTGGCGGATCGAGTTAGTCACCCCTTGGTCGTCGGAAGTCGTATGCAACGCTGATTCCTTTGCGGGGTTGTCGCCAAACGCCTGATTGAATACCTGCTTCCATTCAAGTACATCGACGCCGTGATCCAGCAAAATTGATGATGGTGCGTCGGGGTGGAGGAGGAGGTTGACACGACAGCCCCTATTTCTAAGTGCAGAAATTACGGAGGCAAAGTCTGGATCGCTGGATATAAAAAGAGTTACTGCTGGATGGTGGGCTGTCAACCCCCAGGTGAGGATGTCCACAGCTCGTCGAATCTTGTCTGCCGCTGAGCCATCGCCTTCGCAGATCTAATTTAAATCGTCAGATAAATCTTGTAGCTTGTAAGTAAAACTGAGCCGTACATCAGCACCCGAGTTCCGGAGTTCGGTTTTAAACGGCTCCGGGATGCGTGTGGTACTGGTAGTGTACACTTTGAAAAGACCGAAGTGCCTTGCATTTTGCCTGCACAGTTCATTCCTGATCTTATTTGTAAATGCTGCTCCTGACATCCCGGGAGGTGGAGGGCAAAGCTGGAACCATTTTTTTTTGTTGTTTTCGGTACCATGGACGAAATTCAGGGTCATGTCGTCATCACGTCGGGCGACCCTCGCTTATCTGTTCTTATCCTTTACTGAGAAGCTCTTGTATAGAGTGAGATGTATATATGGCTAACCAGCCAATAGGCGGTCATTACCAGCGATTATGACCCCATAGAACGTTTATGAATCTGGCCAGGTCCGACATTCTGATACACCTTATCAAAAAGCTAAGCACCGGAATATCTAGAAGGACTAAATGAGATTGTGATAGCATAGAAGGTTGCCACATCACACAAGCTCTGACAGTCTGGTACACCTTATGTGAGAGCTAAGGATCAAGATGTCTAGAAGGAGTAAATGAGGATATGATAACATGAAGAGTTTACCGTACTCTATAAGGTCTCTAAATCTGGTGGGGATGTATAATAGCTGACAATGGTCGGCAATCCTACGGAGGATTGGCAATACTCGACAGGCCCTATATGCTTACAACTGGTTTACCAAGGCATGTTGGCAGGCTCTTAGTCAAATAGTATATAAACATGGTAAATCCGAACGAGAAAACACGTCATTGTAAATAAGGGGAGTGCATCGAGTCAGATGATGTTATCCACTGCGCTGCGCCAAAATCTGACTGAGCGTTCCGCTTGCTTCTTCCAACTCCTCAGCTTTGGCACCGCCGAATATTATGCTAGAAAACAAGGTAAATTATACAGTCTTTCCCGGGTTCGCAGCGTTGTGGCTTACTCATTCCATCGACTTTGCAGGACCTCGACATCATCGGCCAGTTCTTCCTCCCGCAGTGCCTCCAGGATGTTCTGGTAGAAAGCGTAGATATCGAAACCGCGATCTGAATTGTTGCCAAAAACTTCATCTGAACTTAGCGCAAATCGAACCTGAAAAGGGCTTAGTTGTGTAGTATGGGAATGAGAGAATTACGTACCTGGGTGCACACATATGCCATGAAAGGAAGAGTAACCCCCCGCATATTGTTAAGTGCTGCATTTCCAAGACGGGTGGAGCGATTACTTGTCTCCAGAGAATCCGCTGAGCTGGGACCGATCAATATATGCCTGGCAGCCTGTAAGAGAGAACTCCTGAACGGTCAATGATGTTCCAGAACACTTGTGGGTAAAGCGACATGCCTTTAGAAGAATATCGGACTCGAAGAGTCCATCAATGAGGTTTTCGGGGTCGATCGTAAAGTCCTTGTACAAGAACGGCGGGTATTCGGTGACGGATGGTCGGATGAGCTCATCGCGGAGCTTTCGCAGTGTCCTGAGACAGGAGTAAACGATCAGATTATGATCGTACGCAAAAGGTGACCACTCACATGGGGTCATTAACATCGTAACGAGGTGGAGCAAGGAGGCGTGCAGTGACGACATTGTTGAATCCTCGGCCTGTTTTACTATTCCGGTGAACACGGCCCTCGCTATTGCTCACCCAATCAGCAACTGCCTTCTTCAATCCATTAGTGTCATCAGAGCGTCCAGCTGCAAGGCCTTCATCAAGCTATCAACAGGGCTTAATCAGTTTTGGATCTTGCTCGTGCATCCATAGGGGTTTCAATCACTTACGGCCGAGGCAAGTCTGGTCAAATACTCTTCGCCATTCTCCGAAGTGAGCTTTCATTTAGCATCTGGAATAGCCTCCATAATATCGGAAAATATTTGCCATTGCTTGTCCCTGCCCATAAACTGATATGAACACAAAATCATAGTGGGTGTCACCCCATGCCACTCACAATCGTACGGATGGGAGCTCATCAATATCCCCTGCATTATGCTGAGCCAGAATCTCAACTCCGTGTTGAAGAATGGTCATGGCATGGAACTTCATATAAACAGTACGTGCAACGTGTTTCCCAGCCCGGACCAAAGGGTCAGTCTGGCGGCTATTTATGGATCTTGATTAGATGCGAGGAGTCTCTTAGAATTCATAAAACGAAAGAATTGTCCTCACCGCTTGCGCCGAGGACCAAGAAGCTCGGAGTCGGACGCATTGGAATCAGCGCGGACACGAACACGCTTACTGGACTGGCCTTGAGGAGCCGGAGTGGCAGGCGGGGAGGCGGAGACGGGCGAGGGCGACGTGGGTGACATAGGGAAATGGGAGTGGCAGCGAGATGGATGGGGAACGTCAGCAGTGGAGTGGAGGGGGGACAAGGAAGGAGCTGTGGGCTGAACATGCTCCACTTAGCAGTATTTAACTGAAAAGGCACGATCAAAACATAGCCACGGTCCTCACGTGCAATGGTGGGAATGAGGTTCTGAGCGTGAAACGGTGGTTACAGATTGGAGAGGGGAAAAAAAGAGCAAATTGAAACTCAGTTGTGATGGGTGGAGGCCGATGCGCTGGACATCGGCGCCGGTGCTTGCTCCCCAACATCTCCTTTTCCTCCCATGGCTCCATCATCCTCACTATCGAAATGTCCTTGTGGCAAATCATTCAAAGAGGACTATTTCCGGAGACATACAAACAAATGTACAGCATACAAAGTTCACGTGAGGGAAACAGCGGAGCGATACCAGGCAACTGCCAGGGAAAAAAAGCGAAGGCAAGCGATCGCGCGAGAGGAAAAAGAGCGGCAGCATGAATATGAAGATTTTGAAATAAACCCAGGCAACGATGGTGGACAGGTAGGGAAAATGGTATTACGGTCTGGCCTAATACTCAGTCTTCAGTGAAATGTTTTAGGAGACACCCGCCCAGCCTCTGCCACAAGTCTTCCGCAACTTCCTGCCCAAGAGAATACAAGGCCTTCCATCCGCCACTTCTGGCCCCGTTCTATCACGCAACCGCTCCCTGGAACCTACCGTTAACCCGACAGAAGATATCAACAGTGAGGATCCAGTAATGAACAATGCTGCACAATCCCAGCGAGGCAGACCGCAGCGCTCAGCCGGATCACGTCGTCTGCCTGGACGATACCACGACATTCTTCCGGAAGGACCAGCCCCACTATTATCCAATCCCGTCGGACCAGTCGAAGCACCAGATCTTGAGGACTGTACCAACGAGGATGCAGAGGAGCAAAATGGAGGCTCCCCACAATCAGTCACCGAGGAAGCACAGACTCCAGTCTATCATACTCTTCGAAACGTCTTCAACGTATTTCGGGAGTACCTCAGAAAGCCACTTCGGATACCAGATGAGGAGGCCTCTCTGGAAACTTTCTCAGTCGGAGTTGGCTCATTGGATGCCGAAAGTATCGCCCAGAAGCTCTCAGATACCATCAAGCCATTCGGAAATATGTCGATCTACCGGATAGGCCACTGGTTCCATAGCTGTGGGGGGAAATTGAGCCGACAGTCGCTGGGTAACCTGATTACCGATGTTCTCAAGGCCGAGGATTTCGTGCTTGAAGATCTGCCCGGAGCGCAGACAATGGATAGGCTGAATGCCGCACTTGATGGAATGGACAAGGGAGAGATTACGAGAGGGGAAGAGGGCGAGGCCTCAGTGTTGGGAGACGGTTGGATCGAGGAGAGCGTGTGTATTGAAATTCCAACCGGTGTGAAGCAACAGCCGAACAAACGACCCAACAACCCACAACCTCCCTCGGTCTCTTTCAACGTCCCTGGGCTTTTCCGTCGCCCCCTCGTTGAAGTCATCAAGTCCGCTTGCCAAGATAATCTAGCCCGCGACTTTCACTACGAGCCATTTCGATCCTTTCAAGCTCATCCCTCACCTCACCCTGATGGCGACGAAACCCTTCTCCGCCTTCATGACGAGCTCTACGCCTCTGACGCGTGGATTTCTGAGCAGCAGAAGTTAGAAAGCCTTCCACCAGAGCCCGAATGTAACCTCCCCAGAGCAATTGCGGCTCTCATGTTTTGGTCCGATGCAACGCACGTCTCTCAATTCGGACAGTCCAAGATGTGGCCAGTATACCTTTTCTTTGGGAATCTCTCAAAGTGGCTCCGATGCAAACCCCAATCTCGCGCATCACAGCATGTAGCATACATCCCTACCGTACGATTTCCTGTCTCTTCATTGAGTAACAAGCTGATGCGTCCACCCCTGTCCGTCCTGTAGCTCCCCGAAGACATTCAAGACTTCATTCGCTCCCAAGCCGGTGGCAAAAGCGCCAGTGCGGAGACCCTCCGCCACTGCAAACGAGAACTATTCCACGCTGTCTGGACTAAGCTGGTCCAAGACCCTGATTTTCTGGAGGCATACCAGCACGGCATCATAATCGAATGCGCTGATGGGATTACACGACGCATCTATCCCCGAATTTTTACATACTCCGCCGACTATCCTGAGCGGTAAGTAAATTGTCTTATTTCCTGCTCTATGCAACCACTAATTCCGTTAACACCCACAGTGCTCTTATTGCAACCATTCGCGATCTCGGGCATTGTCCTTGCCCTCTCTGCCTTGTGACCGTAGACCAAATCGCATTGCTGGGACAAGTTGCTGATGAGCGTACTCGGACAAACAAGGCACGGGTGGACACGGCCGAGCGTGTAAGTAAAGTTGTGAATGCCAGGAAGATTATCTATGAGAAGGGTTACACTCCGGGAAATGACCACAGCGACCACTTTCTCAAACCTGAATCACTCGTTGCTACTGAGGTTGGCCGTACTTTTAAAACCCCTTTGCCATAGACACTGATCATTTATTATCTAGAACGCGTTCTCAAAGGCTCTCCGCGAAAACTTTGGTTTCAATTACTTCCGCATGCTCGTTGTCGATCTCATGCATGAATTCGAGCTCGGAGTGTGGAAGGCAGTGTTCATCCACCTCATTCGGATGCTGTACACGCTTGGCAAAGATGCGATCAATGAATTTGATCGTCGGTGAGATCCTCTGTTCCCGTCATTGGTACTTCTCAGTAACTTGAGTGAAATCAACCAGGTTTCGCTGTATCGGCAACTTCGGACAGTCAACAATACGAAGTTTTGCGTACATGAATGTCACCGATATGAAGAACTGGGCTGCTCGAACATATGAAGATTGCCTTCAGGTACGGGAACCTAGTGCCCACCAACTCCTGCTCCTGACGCCGGGCTCATTGACTTGTTCGTCCAGTGTTGCATCCCATGCTTTGAAGGACTTTTCTCTGAGCCCTATAATACTCACATCCTTCGTCTCCTGTACACTCTTGCACTTTGGCACGGTCTCGCTAAACTGCGCCAACACTCTGACACCACCCTCGACCACCTTTCAACTGCTACTCGAATGCTCGGGAAAGAGCTTCGGTTTTTCGCCTCGGAGGTCTGCCCCCACTTCAAGGCCACCGAAACCCCAAAGGAGCGCAACGCTAGAGATCGACGCGATACCACCACGATGGCGAAGTCAAGCTCCAGCAAAGCAGCAAAGGGCAAAGTAAAGACCACATCGCCACTTCCTAAAACCTTCAGTCTCCGTACGATCAAAATTCATCTTCTTGGACACTATGTTTCAACCATTCGGTGGTTTGGTACTACCGATTCCTACTCTACTCAAATTGTTTGTACTATTGCCTTCCCCATGAGGTTCTTACTCGTGTCTAATAAGGCTCTCTCTATTATCATAGGGTGAACTTGAGCATCGTGTTGTCAAATCATATTACCGCCGTGGCAACAAGAAGGATTACGTTCGACTCGCCACCCGAATGCAGAGGCAGAGCCAGCAGCTCCATCGTGTCACCGAAAGCGTTTGCCGACTCGGAGTCAAGGCTGGACACAAATCCCATGTAATCGACCGCAGCCACTCTACTCCTCTCCCACCCTTCTCGCCCGAACATCACCACCAAATCGCCAATAGTAAGAAGATATGGCTCCATATCGGAGACCTGGTTAGCTCTAACCAATCGGAGCCGGCATTCCATGTGTGTCCATTAAATCATTTCATGAGATACAGTGTCAGAACTCTATTCTAACCGATTGCTATGTAGAACTTTGTAGCCACCCTCAAAGATCACATCCTAGGACGCCTCGCTCAGCGTCCTTTCGATGGTGGAGAAGGTGACTTCTCGGAGGAGGACCGTGACCACGTTTTCATCGTGAACAATCTCTTATATCAACACAGTAAAATGCGGATCAATTATACAACGTATAATATCCAGCGTGACCAAGATATCATCAACCCTAATATTCCGAGCCGGTCGTTTATTATGGTCAAAGCCCCGGAAACTGAGAAGACGTGTTTCTGGTATGCACGAGTCCTCGGCATCTACCACCTTCAAGTCATCCACCGACCCTCCGGCATTAAGAGCGCCCAGACATTGGAGGTCTTATGGATTCGCTGGCTAGGGGAGGATCCAGAGTACACTGGGGGTTTGGCTCGCCGGCAGATGGAGCGGGTGGGCTACGTGCCTGAAGGCGATGGAGCCTTTGGGTTTATAGATCCAGCTGCTGTGATCCGAGGTGCACATCTCATTCCATCATTCATATTTGAAAAGACCACGGATCTCCTCCAAGAGTCAAGATACTGGGATGCCAAAGACGGAGACTGGGTCAATTATTATGTCAACCCGTACGTTCCTAAATCTGCTTTGGCAATCCTGAAACTGACCCGAGTGATCCGCTTCATTTCTCCTTCTAGATTTGTGGACCGAGACATGTTATCTCGTTTTCTTGGTACTGGGGCGGGTCATATTGCACTCGGGCCTAGAAGCGAACCCAACATAGCAGGTGCCGACACCACACCCGAGCGCCCGCCAGTTCCAAGTGACGCCGCTCCAGTTGGGGTGGATCACGATGCAAACGAAGATGATGAATACGATGATGATGGAAATAGTGTAACTAGCAGTGATAGTGAGGACGGCAGTGGCGGAGAGGAAGGACCCGACGCCTTTTGCGTCAACGATATCCCGGGTGGTGATGATTCGTGGGAGGATGATGATGTAGGGCCAGAAAATCAGGGCCATATATTTGATTATGATTATAGTAACTAATGATAAATTTACGATGATATTATATAAATATTGTTATCCCTTATACTCCTCTGTAGACCCGAACCAAACTAGGCAGGCACTTGCAAGGTCAAGCTCAGAGTCTACACTCACAGAGATGAGCATACAAGCTCATAAACAGACTTAGAGATATCTGTAAGCAACTGGAACTCTGCTAGAGAGATATAAGCTACCACAATGCCTTGCAAGGGCCTACCAGACCGATCAAATGCGATAAGATCCACAACCGCGCGGCAGCGGAGAGCGCTCGCCGTGATGGTGACGTTCGACATATTCAACTCTCACCTCAAAGTCCCAGAATGCCGCACTTACGATGCCCTCAGACTGTACCTTGCCGATGTGGAATGTATCGTCGAGCATGGGGTTTCTAAGGGGGTGACTTGGTCGCATGATGCTAATCGTTGACGGGAGAGCTAGATGAGGAGATAGAGGCCTCCTGCATACCAAACCTGGACAAGGGTGAGACTTTCGGCTGAATCGCACAACTCTAAAAGAAACGGCATCCGAATCAGAGCGATGTAACGCTCAGAGATCTCTAGGGTCACATCACGTCCCATGGCCGTGCCTCTCCGTCGTGAACTAGGGGCAGCGCGTACCACCATTTACCTATAAGCGGTTAAACTTGCTGGAAAGTGACTACCATGAACATCATAAATAACTCTCCAATCATTACGATTAACGGAACCTGTTCAGACATCAGCTGGCCAAGAGAATGACTAAAACGCGGAGAGGATAACCGGCGATCAGTACTTTATCCCCGGAGAGGCACTTTCGCTGCCACTTCGAGGGAGTCCCAAGAGACTGGATATCTGTAGATCTATGGAGGAATAGTACGGTAAGCACTATATCTTAGATACCTTTGCATCCCTTCAAGCCAAGATCATCTCACGAAGCGCAACATGATTCGTTTCGCGGCGCTCGACTTCCTGAAATCAACTGTTCAAAGATGTGCAGGCAACACATAAATCCTTTAGACATGCGGAACGTTAAGCCAACCATTTTCCAATAAATCCGTAAAGATGCCTTCTTCTGGTTTTATCGCCTCTCATAGAGGCACGGTCGACGATACACCGCCTTCGCCGTCTGACTAAGGTGGCTTACGCTGACGCAATGCTCTTACGACAGATTTCTTACACATATTTATCAGCAGGCGAGGATCGAGGCTTTTTAAAATAAAGAGGTTGGCTTAGGTAGTGACTGCCAAAACCAACGTAGCAATCATGAGTGCCCCCTCAAACGCATCGCAAACTCCATCCACCGACACTGCAGCAGCCAAAGGTGCCTGGAAACATCCGGCACCATCATCCTTCCGTAGTTTTATCGAAAAGGGTGGTCAGTTTCCCCCCGAAAAAGGTAGGCATTTTCAAAGCATTCGACTTCCGAAAGGTTGTCTGCTTTAGCCGGTCCCGCTTCCCTAGATCGCTACCATCTTTACGTCTCCAAGTCTTGTCCATGGGCTGGTCGGACAATGATCGTCCGTCACCTGAAAGGCTTGGAAAGCCTGATTGGTTTGACTATTCTTACACCCTACATGACTGAGCTCGGTTGGGCATTCAAGAAGGCCGATGAGCGTCATATCGATGGAGTCGAAGAGGACCCCTTGTACGGGTCGTCTCATCTGCGAGAGCTATATTTCAAAGCCAATCCCAGCTATGAAGGAAGGTTCGTGTTCCGGGGTCGTCTATATCTCTGCGAAAATGAACGATAAATTAATCTATAATCCAGATTTACCGTACCCGCTCTCTGGGATAAGAAGACCGAGACAATTGTGAACAACGAAAGCTCTGAGATTATTCGAATCTTCAACAATGCGTTCAACGACCTCCTCCCCGAGGACAAAGCGACCTTAGACTTATATCCTGAAGAACTCAGAGCGGACATTGATGGAGTGAATGAATGGGTTTTCAGTACCGTTAACGGTTCGTTCGTTTACCCTTTGTTTGAGTTGAACCCATTTATCTGATGGTATTTGATCATGATGCAGCCGGTGTATACAAGGTGATATACACACGCCCTTTATCGCGTAATCTTTCGCCGTCTAACCTTAAGGACCATCTCAGGTTGGCTTCTCAACGGGCCAGTTAGGGTATGAGGAAGCCATCAAACCTCTTTTCGCCTCGTTGGATCGGTTGGAAGGCTTGCTTAAAGATAAGGAATACCTTGTTGGTGGTCGCTTGACTGAAGCGGACGTCAGACTCTTTACGACTCTGGTATGGTTCATCTACGGCACCGTAATCAACGTTGCTGGTCTCACTCCCCTCGTTCTTTCAGGTACGATTTGACCCTGTATACCACGGTCATTTTAAGGTCTGGCCTCCTCTTTGTACATTTGATAATCGCTAACTATACCCCCCGGGTTCGGATACACAGTGCAATATTGGCTCGATTCGCCACAATTACCCTAACCTTAATGAGTGGATGAAACGTCTTTATTGGCAGAATCCTTCCTTCAACACCTCGACGGACTTCCATCACTTCAAGACTGGTTATTATGGGCAAAAAGTTTGTGTCCGATTATTTCATTGCTATTTCGCGGATGGTAATAAGGATTTTTTGCAGTCGAATTCCACTGGTATCGTTCCAGTAGGGCCCATTCCCTCGATCGAGCCGCTGTAAACGTTTTTTCTGTTATGTTGGTATAGGCCGAATGAATCAAATACATTGTATGAGAACACCAAGACTTGGAAAGCTAGATGCCCGACTCCGGAGTGGTCGAAGCACACCCACTAACACCGGGGATTGTGGATTAGTTTTACCCAAGTGCACGACCCCATGAACATCAAATTAAGCCAAAAGAGATTAGCTACCACCATGAAACAGCGATCCAACGTTGGCCAAGTGACAGAGGTGCAGATCCGGAGAGGAACATGATGAGGGAGAGCAAGGTCGAGACCGCGCATCTGGGTAACACCATCAAATGATCTGTCAGGACTTGATACTATTCGAGAAGTAGATTTCCGAAAGATGGTATCAGAAGAAGCAGACTTGAATCTGGCCACTTGATGAATGATCGGCCGAGTTCTCTTCATGAACGTGGCTTGCCTCCTGCTAGTAAACGTGTTTCGATCGATTAATTTAATTCACACGAAGTAACAAGGTACGAGTGTTAGCGGCTCCTGAGGGATGCGGCAAAAGCAATACAGCCTTGACGCTGAAAGCGAAGTGGACTTCCGGAAGGCGTGAGAGCGTTGAGGCACGCACATCCGTGACATCCGTCTTCCGTTTGAACCAACCAATGCGACTGCTGAACTGCCTCGACGTTCTTTTATTTCTCATACCAGCACTCCATGTTATCAATGCGCCCTATACAAAAGTGGAAGAAAGCTTCAACTTGCATGCCACGCATGACGTTTTGATGTATGGCGTGGCCGACATATCCAGAGTGCGGAATGCTTCGTGACTAGCTCCCGTGTTACCTTTTTGACTGAATTGAATCCATAGTATGATCATTTCATATTTCCTGGAGCGGTACCACGGTCTTTCATCGGGAGTGTTGCGCTCGCTTGGCTTGCCACGCCAGTATTCTATCTGGCCAGAACCTTTGGGTTGTTGCACAGCAAGCTCGATTTGCAGATCGGAGGTACGTCTTCTCCCTAATGGTTTAAGGTCTTATAATCTAAGAAATCACCTTTCCCACCAACAGTTCGCCTACTGTTAGGTTTTTTCAACAGTGTTGGACTCTGGCATATTCGTCGAGCCGCCACACGCCGATTTGGTCCAGCAGCGGGAGCGTTCTTCATCATTTTGACATGCACTCAGTTCCACGTACCGTATTGGATGAGTCGAACTCTTCCCAATATGTTCGCATTTTTGACAGGTACGGAGGACTAGATCCGATCTTGGCCGTATTTTTGTTGGTTCGCTCACGCAGTACGTCCAGTAAACATCGCCCTGTCCTTCATTATTCTCCCTCGAAAACACGAAATGCTAGAAGAGAAGCGGTGGCTTGCCACTATCGACCTTTTGAGCATGTCAACTGCCATTTTTCGGGCGGAGTTGGCGATGTTTCTAGGACCACTGGCGCTCCAAGCTGCTATTTCAAGGAAAGCCAGCCTCATCAAAATAATCAAGATCGGAGCTTTCGCCGGCTCTACTTCTGCTGGTGAGCTCCCACTCGTGCTCAGCTCTATCGGATTTAGAGCACTGACGCGTTGACTGGGATCAGCTTTGAGTACCATCGTTGACTCGTATTTCTGGGGACAATGGCCTCTCTGGCCAGAGTTATCGACGTTTGGATTCAATATTCTCAAAGGGAAGAGTGCGGATTGGGGGGTGAGTGAAATGGCGGCGGGGTTCAATCAACGCACTCAACGGACGTTTGCTTGTAGACCTCACCGTTCCACACGTACTTTACGGCCTTTCTACCAAAAATGCTCCTGTCCTCAATGCCGCTTGCTCTCCTGGGGTTCATCGTCGATAATCAAACACGAGAATTATCTGTGGCTCCGATCGCGTTTGTCACGCTCATATCGTTCATAGGTCATAAGGAATGGCGATTCATCGTCTACATAGTCCCTCTATTGAATGTCATAGCCGCTCGGGGAGCCAGCTGGATGTGGGTCCATTTTTGCTCCGTTGGTTCTGGCATTTCAGACGCTGACCTTCTCCAGTTACAAGCAGCGGAGTCGGTCACTCGCCCATCGCCTTGCTGCCTTGGCCTTGGTGGGCGGGATCTTGGCTAACGTCGCGGTGACTTCACTCCTCACTATTGCTTCCGAGGCCAACTACCCTGGGGGAGTGGCTCTCTCCCGGCTCAATAATCGTTTCATGGACATTAAAGGAGGTACGTGATATCTATCAAAAGTACACCCTTGATCACCCGCATTCTTCTAACCTCTGATCCACGTTGCAGCAAAGGTCTATATCGATAATTTGGCGGCCCAGTCTGGGGCTTCGCTATTCGTTCAAGAGCATTCTGAGCCGTATTCCGTGTTCACCGGCGGATCGGGCCTCAATTGGATCTACGACAAAACCGAGAACAGAACCGACTTCACGGATTTCAATTTCGTAATGGCTGAGCCGCAGCGGAGGTCTAGTCTGCTGGCCGCGGATAAACCCTTCGCCGGAAGCAACCAGCGGTGGAGCGCCGTGGAGGTGGTCCAGGCGTTTGATGGATTTCCAGTTCGACGTCTTGTGAACTGGTTCAAGTCTGGAGGATGGCGAAGGAAAGAAAGCGTTCCAGGTTGGGAGATGGTCGACCTGAGGGACGCCTTGTGGATATTGCATAATGGTTCATAAAGAATAGGAAGAAGCATAATAATGGTTGCTAAGGGGTCTGAGCCTGAAACGCTATCATGGTGTGCGGCTGCCCGGAATAGACCGAGTTGAAGGCGAAAACGAACATGTGGGAATTCTACCGGTGCCTGGACTCGTTGATCGCGTTGGCGTCGACAAAGGCGGTCTTCTACTCCATCTTCTCATCGCTGTCCCATTCCTCTCCTCCTCTCCGTTTCCCTCCTCTAATACCTCATTATCCTCTGGGTCGTCGCTCTCTTTGTTTTCATAGTTATTTTCCACGGCCAAGAGTTTCTGCAAGACGAGCAGTTCCCGGTAATCCAATCCACACTCAAATACCCGGCCAGGCCACTATTTCTATCTAGTCCGAAGCAGCGTCCCTTCAATTGCCCTTGCCCTCGACCTCGTTGAAGAACTTTCGATAGCTCTCAAGTCACAATCACCACCACCTAGCACAGTCTTTTAGCCATGGGAGCCGTCTGTTGCAAGCCGGACGTGAGTTTTGATGAACGCCGGCGGTTTTCGTGCAACGGAACTCTGACCCAACTCTCCAACGTCAGCCTATTGACTTCGACGGAGAGGTCAACCTCTTCCACTTTGTCCTTCTACGAAGCGTCGGAAAGGGTGCCTTTGGCAAGGTACGGACCTCTTCAACTTGCTCAGAGTTCCGCCGCTGAGGCTTGCACATCCGCAAATTACCCCAGGTCCGAGTTGTACAACACAAGCAGACAAAGGACCTCTATGCGCTCAAGTACATCAACAAGGCGAAATGCGTCAAGATGAAGGCGGTCGCCAACATCGTCCAAGAGCGCCGACTTTTGGAGGAGGTCAGTTTTCCCTCCGAGGCGGCGGTTGTAGCGCGCTGTCCGGTTGCAATGCAAACTGATGGACCTCCTATGCTTCCCACTTCGTCGTAGATTGACCACCCCTTCGTCGTGAACTTGCGATATGCTTTCCAGGACGACGAGAACTGCTTCTTCGTACTGGATCTTATGCTTGGAGGCGACTTGCGATGTACGTAACGCGCTGGTCTCCATTTTCCTGACACCTCATCCACTTTTTTCTCCGCTGTGTTCAGTCCACCTCGAGCGACTAGGATCGCTTAGCGAGGAAGCAGTGCGATTCTACACTGCGCAGATTGGCTCCGCACTAGCTTTCCTCCACGATAAACGCATCATCCACAGGTAGGTTCCCTTCGCGAGTAAACAGTGCCCACAGCAGCCTCTCTGACCTATCGGTTTACGTGCCCTTCCCAAAACTTTACTTCGTGACGACATATTTCAGGGACTTGAAGCCCGATAACATCCTCCTCGATGAAAAGGGCAATGCGCACATTACGGATCTCAACATCGCCGTCCATTATTCGGAGCGGAGGATGTTGACCGGCGTGGCTGGAAGCATGGCCTACATGGGTACGTGCACTTCACCGCGCCAATCGTTCTGTGAACGATTGGCTTCCGGGTCGTTGGTGTGGGCAGTGAACTAACGTAATCACCCCTCTCACTCACAGCTCCTGAAGTGTTGGCGAAAAAGGGTTACATTTACACCATCGACTGGTGGTCACTTGGTGTCTGCGCGTATGAGCTTGTATTCGGCAGACGGCCATTCCGTGGCAAGACCAACGCCGACTTGACCTACTCAATCGGTCGAGACCCACTGCAGTTCCCCGATGGTGCTGAACAGAAGTGCAGCAGGGAAGGCATGATGGCCCTGGCAGGAGTAAGTCTCTGGTCGACCCGGAGCCCTAGACGTCATTGCTCACCAGGGATGGTTCCTGTCAGATGCTGGAGCGAGACGTCACAAAGCGGTTGGGATGCAGGCCAAAGAACGACGGGTTTGAAGAGTTCAAGAAGCATCCTTGGTTCGCCTCAATTGACTGGGATACCCTCGAGGATAAGACGGCGGTGTCGCCTTTCATTCCCGACGTACGTTGATGCTCATTCCTCCCCGCACTCCTAAGGACTCACACCTTTGAGCGTATTCTTAGTCCAAGAAGGCAAACTTTGATGCTACACATGAGTTGGAGGAGTTGCTTTTGGAGGACAACCCCTTGAAGGCTCGCAAGCGCAACCCTAACCAAGATCTCAGCAATCTCAGCGCAGAAATGCGTCAGATGGAGGAGCAGTAGGTCATATTTCATCACCAGTCTAGGTGCCCTAGCTGACAAAATGCGATCTAGATTCCAAGCTTACGACTTCCGAAAGATGAAGCGACGTTCTTACTACCCACACAATCAACAAATCATCTCAACCTTGACTGCAACATCCTCTCAGGGTGTTATTCCCAGCTCCAGATCAGGAACACCGGTGATCGGCATGGAAAGCATGCCGGGAGCGCGAGCCGACTACAACGAGACCAGCTCGATCCCACCACCACCGATACCCACTACCAAGATGAGGCCATTGGACAAGGGTGATGCACTAGTCGCCGAGGCGCTATGTAAGTGTTGACTTTCAGAACTTCGGTTGGTCGGTGGCTGATAATGTGTATCTGCAGGATACGACTCCTCACGAAGGGCTGGATGATCCCACAGGTTTCGTCCATTCCTACCTGTTTTCTGTCTTCAGTGTTATATATTACCTGGTACGGTGTTCTCCCGTTGATCGTTGTTCTTCTTTTTTTCTGCGTTGTACGAGACCCGGCGTTGCACTCCTTTTCACAAACTCTTCCTCGCCCGTTTAACAAATTTGGATCGGTCTTCCTGAGCTTGACCCAGATGTACATACGTATACATATGCCACTCCATCTCTCCTTTTGTCTTTTTCTCGTAGTCTCTTTGCTTATT
>KN823049.1:18340-33116 GCA_000827465.1 Tulasnella calospora MUT 4182 | reverse complement strand
TACGTTTACTGGTCGAGAGCACGCGAAGCGAGGTGCGTGAGATTCACCGAGGCGGCCGGACTTCTGGGCATCTGAACAAGGTTCGAGCGACCTTCCACGCCACAGCTGGGACTGCGTGGCCGAGCGCCGAGGTGGGACAAGCTGGAAGGATTCCCTCGGCTGGAGGGTCTGTAGGGCGCGGCGATGGAAGGGCCGGAGAAAGAAAGAAGAAAAGACCTGATTCCAAAGTTGTCACATGATTTTGAGGGATCTTCGAATTCATCCGGATAAACAAGGACATCGGGTTTTGCGAGAAAGAAGGGGAAAAACGTGCGTTGCGGAATGTGAGGTTGGGGTAAAGTGCGATAAGGGAAGAAGGGAGAAAATTGATGAGTACAATGAGGCGGTTGTTGTTCGGCGAAGGAGAAGGGAGGAATGATGCTCTTTTCAGAACGTTGGAGTAGCTTGCTGCATCGGCTGTTGTTGCTGATGATGGGCTGCCATTCCGTGGTGTTGGCTAGGACCAGTCGACGCGGAAGCACCGTCCTAAAGACACCGCACAAGTTGACAAACGAACGATGCTATTGTGATCAGCAACACTGTATTGTCTGCTTTGACGAGGCGCCGCGCGCTATCTCACCGTCTTTCGCTTCTTGTGAGGTCGTGGTTGTCCGTTCTGTCCTTGCAATCCTCCAGGTGTCCCAACAGGTGCGGGCCCCTCATCTCTCTCCTTCCTAACTTTAGATGCCTTCCCATTGACCATCACAGCGGTAGCACCCGGAGGCTTAGGGGGTCCATTAACTTCAGGTGGCACTGGTTGTCCGGCCCAATAATTGCCCGTGTTGCCATTGGCGGTGTAGTTACTCGGCGGCACAGTTGGCGTCTGCGGTAATGGCGGGCGGTTAGACTGGGGGTACGGCGAACCGTTGGCTTTGAGGTAGGCTGGATGGATGGAGGGACGTGGGGAAGGTGCGGCTTGATTGGAGCGAGGTGTACCGCCGTTGAGCCCGGGGGCTGGCGATGCGCCGGCCTGTGATGGCCCAACTGTGGTAGAGTCTGCGGGAGCAGCGGTCCCGTCTGGCAAGAGTTTCTTTTTCTTCTGTGGGGTTCGAAGATACGAATGTGGTAGTGAACAACCGTTGCATGAGTGTGTGCCGGTGCCGGAGGTGACGCCAGTGCGGTAAGAGTCAGGTTGAATGCGTGCAAAAAGGGGTTCAAACGGGCGCGTCAGCACACGGCACAGTCCGGGGTAATGGTTAGACAAGAGAATGATGGCCCGTATAATACTAACCTTCTTCTTCTTCTTATCATCAGGTCCAAGCCCCAGCTGCTGCAAGGTGGTAGCGTCCAACTGACCTTCCTCCAACCTGAATCCGTTCAAAGTACCCAAGTCGAACGGTCGTATCTTCATCGGCGGCCGAGGCTGATACGACACAAGATCTCCGAGGTAGGTATCTTTCTTCGTCGAAAACTTGCCTGATACGGACGGGGGATAATAAAAAGGAAAAAATCAGCAACCCCACAAAGTCGCCGACGGACGGACAAGTCGATAAGACCATCGCGCCCGGCCGACCGACTTACCGGATACCTGAGGCTGGACGAAACTCCTCCACCCGTTTTTATGTTCCTTTTTGTCATCTCCGCCCTCCGGTTTACTGCTGCTAGATCCGGCTCCGGTGCCGGCTGCTCCTCCAGCGCTTGGTGACATCTGAAGCTGCTGGCCATCGGGTCCTTCAACTCTTTGCATTCTTCCCATATCGACCTCCTTTCCTTTCCCTTTCTCGTCGGCTGGGAGCGCTCCCGTTGTCCCTGACCCTCCGTCAGCTTCAGATGTCGAGCCAGGGACGCGGATGAACGGTCGAACAAGGTCATCGAATGCTGGGAGTAAACCGAGGCGAGTGATGAGGTCTTGAGATGCGTGAAGGCGCATTCGGAGATGTGGTGGACTTTGACGGCCACCTTGACGGGCTGCTTGGCGGTTGGTTCAAAGGTACCGGACGAAACGAAAATTTGAGATGATGTCAGTAAGACCGATCGCCACGAATAACAGCACGGAATGGAGAGCGGAGACCGGCATGGTTATCCGGTTGTCATGAGAGGCGCGGGGAAGAGGAATAATATACTGACTTGTGGCCAGTGTGTAGAAGGGCAAAGTGGATGGGCCAGCTCCTTCCGAAGAGCTTCCCTCAGAGTGTCCTCCATTCATACTGACATCCTCCAGCCTTCTGCCACTACTTGAAGGCGTTCCCTGAGGTTGTAGCGTGGAGGCGGGTGTGGTAAGTGAGGTACGTTGTCCGGCCTGATCAGAGCTGGCGGAGTGGTGATGAAGCGGTGGGTCGATGTCCATCATCATCGTATCCGATGAGCTCTGACTCGCGTTGGCATTCATCCTCTTCGGATCTCTCTCGACGGGCCGTGTGGGTGAGATTTGGGCGAGAGTTTTGTGATGCAACTTTAGACTTGGGGGTCCACTTGGAGCCTTGTCCTGGTTGGCGAGTCGGTGTATGCGACAACAAGCTGCTTCTCTCCCTTTCCTACGCTGCTCTCTCCTGCTCCCTGGTTCTGGGTAGCTTGCTGGAGTGTTCGGTGGGTTGAGGTGGTTGACGGGGTCGGGTATAAAGGGATGGAGGGTCGGACGGGAGTGAGGAAGGGGTGGAAGGAGAGAGGAAGAGGAGACACGGTCAGTCCAGCGTCGAACGTCCGGCGGGTCCGATTCTCCTTCAGGATCCCACCCCCACCTCAAGGCCAAAGCGGTGAACCCAAGGGACGCTGATACAACACGTATTACTCAAGAACGTCTTTCCTAGCCATGAGATACCCATCCACGACGGCATCAGGTCTGTGGGAGGGCAGCGCGCGCTCGGTGCTTTACGCTTGCTGGTTATGGTGTGCCGCCTCGGCAACGACACGCTTCTTCCCTCCCGTGGACCTGAAGGGAAAAAAGCGAGCTGCAGAGGTTCATATGCTTGCTCTCCGACCTCACTCTCAATATGGCCATCATCTGCAACGAAAGTGTCTCAAGTGAAACCCTCAAGTCTAATATATCTTTCACGGCCCTCTCAGCTCAGGCCCGGTTGGGCGCTCTGGAGGACCGTCGGGACCGTCCGTGACGGGAGAATACCGACGTATCTGCCTCCCCTCGTATTAATGAAATATCTCGGAGGGATGCAAGAAGCAGAGTCCAACGGGAAAGCCACGCCACATCCGAAGTTGTTAAAGATACACCGTTTTACCCCTTCCTTTTCCACACCCAAGTCGCCGAAGATAGAAGACGAAAAAGCCGCTTTCTGCTCTTTAGGGGAGAGAATGAACCCGAATGGAGAATTTCGTATTTGATTCGCGAAGCAATTACAGCCACTGAATTACAGACCGGCGAAGCGCAACCCCACCGGAGATAGGCGTTTACAACAATTTTCCCTTACTGAACGTAGAAATCGTATTGGGACAGCATCCAGAAAAGCGAGACGCCTGCGTCGGGACACTCGGTGATCAGGGACGTCTTGGTGTTGGCAAGCCCATGGCACTCACTGGAGACAATAACCGGGCTTATAACCGGACCGTTGAGTTTGGCAGTCCCGAAGAAGAGGAGTTCGGTGGAGAAGTGGAAGAAGGCGATGGCGTACGTCCACAGGGTCGTGTTGTATATCCTGTGTTTCGCAATGAAATTCCCATCAGACACTTTTTGATCAATTAGCGCACTTGGAACACCGAGGGACTTACGCTTTATTATGGATGTTGTACGCGCAATGCAATCGGACGATAGCAGAAGTAAAGTTCCACATGGTGCTCATTCGAGCTTGAAGTGCGGTAACTGAACGTAAACTGAGGGTCAACAAGGAACGACTATCTATTCGGGGGCGTGATGAACCATGAGGAAAGGGCGATAGCGGACTGACCTTCCTCTGGCTTTTTGGTATACAGACGCTTGGTGATGCTCACAGTGAAGAGGTTTTGGATGGAGTTTGCGATTGCGAGAGAAGCAACGAAGAGTTGCCAGCGGGGAAGCCATCCTTGGCCTTCAGGAAGATCTGCAAAGATTCGAAAACGTCGAGTTTCAGCGAATCGCCAGAAACTGATTCTGTCTGCCACTCACACTGCGCAAGAGAAGCCATGGAGGATAGATGGGGCAGGAGCGTAGCGGGAGGGGGGATTGGGATGAGCAGCGTGGCGGTTTGTTTGGTTCGTGATGAACAAATATTTGAGAAAAGGGAATTTGCAAGGTGACCGTCTCCTCTCACTTCCCTGACAGAAAAGAGTCCCGCAAAACATCCATCACCAGCTGCTGCCTGTCATCGTCCGCGACCTCCCCCTCCCTCTCCTCCCCTCCCCTCCCCCCCTCCTCCCTAGGTTGTAGCCTGGTTCGACCATGGCCTACAACTTCACCCGCCCAATTCCATCCCCGGCTCCCTCCTTGGACCACCCGCCCGAGCTTTTGCACGACAATCCACCAAGAGACAACAAGTCCACAAACCGTCGTCCACCGCATGTGAGCGTCGTTCGAATGTCACAACTCGCGTTTTCTGATTTTTTGTGGTGGTAGATGCAGCATCCAGGCAATCGTCGGGGACTGGTCATGTCTCCAACTTTTCATATTGACCCAAATCGTTCCAGCTCATCTGACAATGGCAGCCTTGCGACTCCTTTTCCCTTCCCTTCAGCACCATATCCAGTACAGGAAGGACCTAGAGACTCCATGACCACCCATCATTCCTCTTATTACCCTCATTCGTCCTCCTCTTACTCCAACACCTCCCCGCCTTCACCTTCCTCTCCGTCTGCTTCCAGCTTTGCCGCCTCAATACAAACCGGCACGGATGCAGACGCGACTTCATTGGACCCGCATCATCCTCATCACGTACTGCTCGACCCGGACGATGTGTCATACCGGCTCAAACTGCTCGTAAAGAACAACTATTTCCTCCCGCCAGCCCACTCCAAACCATCGCAGTCCGAACTGGCTGCCGCAGCGGAGCAAGCTGCCCAGGCGCAAGGTTCTCCTAACACCGCCAACAAGCCCTTCTTTAGAGATATCTTCCGGGTCGGAAAAGTCAAAAGTTCAGCCACCGGAACGGGGACGTTACGACCTATGCAGACAGCCACACAGCAACAGGCACAACAGACCGCGCGAAGTGTACGACATGCCAATGCGCCCGTTCCACCTCTCCGTCAAGCGAAATCCGCCAATGCTCTCGTAAGACCTTCGCATACGCGTAATCCGACAAATCTCAGCAGTTCAACAACGTCAAGGACCCTGTCTGTCACCGCTGCCGGAGGTGGACCGGTAGAACGCCGGGGTCGCGTCGTTGTTATTCGGGAGACCGTCGAAGACATTCAGATCGCTGCAAAGGAGGCAGAAATCCAAATGCGGGTCCAGCAGCAGGCTCTGAAGGAGGAGGTGAAGGACGGCGCTAAAGGTGGAAAGACGGGCTCTTCCAGAAAATCGGCGCGGGGTGGGGAAGACTCGGAGGACGAAGATGAAGAAGAGCTCATTGTGGATCCTACGGACGCCGTCGATTTGCCTTCATATTCATTCCAGCCGATGGCCTCCGGACTTGTAGGGTTGGGCTTGGGAGTCGACGCATCGGGCCTGAGCGCGGGTGTTCTCGCCGACCAACTTCCCCCACCTGGTTCTCCGACATTCGGCATGACGAAAGAGGACATGCTCTGGAGAAAGGCCTTGCTTCACCAGGCCGTCGGTCTGAGCATGATGTCGATCCCGGCTCCTTCATCTTCCTCGTCGTCTCCTAGCATGACGCCTCAAACAACCCGGACGCGCAAAAAATCCACAACGAAGGATGCAGCCGCGTCCTCTACGCCGCAGGTAAACTCCTCTGCGCCCCCTTCTTCCTCTCTTGGCCGTTCCTCTGGAGCGAAATTGGCCAAGCAACCACAACAGCCACTCCCCAAATCCCAAGGATCGAGATCTCCCCTCCCCAACGTCCAACAACCCATCCTGGAGGATTTGGCTTCCGCTGTAGTTGTCTCGCGCCCGAATGCGACTGGGACAGCGAAACCGAGGAAACTTACTCTTCCTACCGGCAAGCTCAACGAGCAGGAAGAAGGGATGGAGTTGCCACATGGAGGTGGCGGCGAGGGCGCGATTAGTCCAGGAGGACGAGGAAGAAGTACGAGTGTCCCTCATGTCTCCCCGAGGGGTCGGCATCAGCCTCTAGAGGGAGAGATTCGAGACAACATGCAGTATCGTGTTAGGCCGTCTTCGAGGCATCGAGCGTCTCCCGCCCCTCAGCGGTCTGAGACACCCTCTGTGCCTAGCATGCCGTTGCAGCCAGCCCCGAGAAAGATGACCTTGGGCTTGAGGCCAACCGAACCCACGATCCCGCAGTCGCCGCTATCGCCAAACACCGAGGGCAGCCACCGTCCCGGCCTCCCTCTTCAACGGAGATCCGACGAAGCCGCTCATCCCCCAAGAACCCATTCCCCTCTATTCCCGACGCTCGACGACAACCGAGAGACGATCCGCAAGACTCTCACCCGCCCGTTACTTTCCGAGGGTTATGAGAGCGAGCATACCACCCGATCCAGCGATTATTTCACTCCGTTCTCCCCGAGTTTCGTGGTGTCGAGTCCGAGCGGCAATAAACGCGAACTTGCAGACGGGATGAAGGAGAGCCGGACGTTCGATACCATTACCAGTGGGAGTTACTACTCGGAGGACGGCGATGAACGAGAACAGGGCGATGAGCTGCACGATTTGCGATCCTCTATGGCTAGGACTGAACGGTCGAGCTACCAGAACCCCATGTCGCCAACCAGTCAGACCCATGAGTCTCGGCAATCGAACGAGTCTGGGACGACGAGAACTCGGCCTTCAGGAGAGTCTACGACTGGATCATCTGCCCAGCCAAGGGCATCGTTGGCCGAATCCCATGTATCAATGTTTTCAATGTCTTTCGGTCCTGTTGGTGGCAGACAAACCCCTGTTCGACCCTCGAGGTCTCCATCGCGCCAGAGGTCGCTAGGACTACGACCCGATAGCGCGGGCAAGTCCGAGGACGGCCTGATTCAGCCTCCACCTCCAGAGTTGCTGGTTCAGAGCGCGTCGAGTACCGAGTCGGGAGTACCTCCACATGAAGGTGCGATTCCTCTCGCGGATGCTCCCGTACCACCTCGACCCCAGCGTGCTTCGACTACTCCTGGCCCAAGCGCATTAGCCTGGAGGCGATCACAGCTTCTTCGTCCTTTGGATTTGTTATCGGTATCGTCCCTTGGCCCGTCCCAGGGAGGCATTCGGTCAGCCCCACCGGTGGAGACAAATGAAGGCTCGTTCCTCGATTTCGATGCGCCTCATTCCGCTACCCCTTTCAAGCGTAGTAGCTGGGTCGATGAGGAGCCTGACGGCATCTACCGTGGCACTCAGGAGGACCTTACGGTTGTCTATGTAGACAACACCCGAATGAGGTCTAGGCTTCCTTCAAACGCTGCGACCATCGTCCCATCGCCGAATAAGGGCATGTTCGCTGCGCCTTCGGCAAGTGGAAGCCAGCAAGATCATGGTTCTCCGTCTCAACGACCTATCGCTATGCACTTCCCAAACACTTCGAACCCCTACCTCCAAAAACCTTTCGCAGGGATTGATCCTTCGATGCCCCTCACGAACACTCCACCCGCTGCTCAATCGACTTTCCTCTCGAGCTTGACTTCCGGCTTTGGCCTCCTCAGCAACAAGAAATTCAAGGACACGTCGAGCGGTTCTGGCAGTCTCCTGCAATACGCTCGGGACCCGAAAGCACAATCAACACCGACTTTGTCGCCCTCCGCCAAAGTATTTGCCGACATCCCCGGAAGGCACAGCAATGTCAGCGGCACTCGAGGACGGTTTGGACACGGCATAATTGCAGATGCTGAGCTCGACCCTAGCATGCCCCGCACTTCTCGGGACGGTCCGGACATTGCAAAGCTCGACGGCCTCGTGGCACAGCACATTCAGGCGGAGCGAGACCTTTTCAAGAAGGTCGCTCGAGGAGCTGCTCGGACGGATCGCGAATAGAACTTGAGGGTGGATGTTTTTGTACGATGGATATTTCTTTTTCATTTAGAGTCGATTGGACGTCTGTGAAGGGATATACCTGGATTTTGTTGCTCCTTTTCTTCTTGCCTATGATGAACGTTCATTTACTTTCTTTTTCTATGCTTTTTAGGGACTTGTTTTTGTCTTTTTCATATCTATGATTCCACCCTCATTTTTTTCGCCAGCCTTTTTATTCTCGTTTTTATTTCTCCACCACGCTATGCTTGATGCAAGAACGTTGGAAAGTTTCCTTGTTGGATGTCTTTTACGCTCGTTCTTTTGTTGCTTTTTTTTTCATATGCTTTTTTTTCACCCCTGTGCAATATCTTTTTCCCTCCTCGGATCTGCTGCTCTCTCGTTTGCTAGTAATGTGTGACGAAATTTCATCTCCTCTATACACCTGGTCTTGGTTTCACTGCGTCCCTTTTGCTACTGCGTGTGTACGGCCGAAAGCGGCAACGTGGACTGGACCCTCTCACGCATGAGGCGTATATCTGAGGTAATCAACTCGAACCACCCGTGATTCTTTACCCCCTCTGGCACGCACCACCAACCCCAAAGCAAAACGAACGGATGGCAAGCAGCCCTTTCGACGGACTTCAACGATGGTCGTGGCATCAGAGTCATGATCAGGCCACAGTTCTATTGCTTGTTCCAGGAGATTTGGGGGAAGATGACCTTTCGGTACGTTGCCGAAGACGTACGTAGGCCTTGGACGACGCTTACCGGCTCCATGCCTGGCTTGGGATTTGGGGCGAACAAAAGGTCTTTCTCGACGACAAGCACTTGATTGTTTCTGTCCGAGGTGATGCTCCTGCAATCAAGGTGAATTTTCGGACACAGGGACGTTGTTTATCCCTACCCCACGTCCTAATACGCATTTCTTTTTGCAGGGTCGTCTTTATGCTCCTGTAAAGACACAAAGCTCTACCTGGCAATTGGAGAGAGACTATGAACGCAAGAAAGGCAGAAAATCAAGAACCGGATCGACTTCCGCTGCCTCGTCGGGCTCGTCCTCCTACGCGTTCCTCACGGACCCCGATATATCGACTAGCTTCGCGAACTCTGTCGCCGCTCAAACAGACACGGAGGACTTTTATATGACCGATACGGATCATGAAACGTCGAGTCAGCCTTCGGCCGCGCCCGCTACGACAGCGAGCCATCGATCACCTTCGTTCTCGCCACAGCCGGATTCTCACGACGAGGAAACCAGCTCAGAGACCCATGCATCGGAGCAGGAGAGAACCTCTAGGATTCAGCGCCGGGAAAAGTTTGCTCCGAGTGTGGCGGCTTCCTCCCGACCCGTTTCGCCTCCGGGGCATTCGTCCCTCGCCTCGTCGGCGATCTCAACCAGGCCGATCCAGCAACTCTCCCGATTGTTGACAATCCATTTGGATAAACTAAGACCGGAAATTTGGCCTTCCCTTATCGTTGCGGGCGTTCCGCCGGAGATTGAGTTGGAGAGTCTGCCGAGCTCGTCGGAAGTGTCGTTCTCTTCGACTTCAACGGCAACGCTGATGTCATCGAATGCGGAACAAAAGTATAATATGGATGCAACGAGCCTTGTGGCCGTTGGCTTAGTCACTCTTCATGACGACGTCGAAGGCGCATTCGAGTACTTCTGGTGAGTTAAAGAGAGACTCTTTGCTAGTCTGTGGCTAATACGGAGGTCACGATGATAGTCGGGCATGGCTTCAAGAACACAATCCGGTCGCCGCAATGAAGCTCGTATCTGTATATCTCCCATTACAAGTAACGGCGCAACGCAGTCAACTTGTCTCATCTGAACGCAACTATCCTCTCTACCTCCGCCGAATCGGTGGGAACTCGGCTCTCGCAAAACTCTATGTGGAAGCGGGAACGCTCTACCTCGACGGTGTCGGCTCCTCCCTGGCAATGTCAATCCCGACCTTGTCCCAAAGCCCATTCTCGCTCGGTACAAGCGAAATGGGTGCTACGGTTCACGGACCTGATCCGGAGGCCGCTCAACGATACTTCAGGCGTGCAAGGGCACTCGATCCCTCAATCGAAATTCCCGACGTGCGCTCAAGAACAGCGTCCGATGCCCCGAGCCTAGGGCATGTTGATCTTGTCATGCCTGGGGTGGATCTTCATCATTCCTCAACTACCCCCAAGGATGAAATGCTCACCGAGTCTATGCAGTTGGCCCAAAAGCGCAGGCGAAAAGAGAAGGATGCATGGCTGGATGATGACAATGAGTGGGGAGGGTATTTGTATTTACCTGGATTGCTAGGTGCTGGACTGGCGATTGGAATTGTGGGGATAATGAGCGTCGGATGGTGGAGGAACAATAACCGGTAGATCTTAGCTACATTACGATCTACAGTCGTTATCTTGGCGCTTTATGCCCTTACGGAGGAATGACATTATTTTGTCTGAAGATAGCGCTTGAGGCGCTGCAAAGGATGTTTGACTTTGTTTTCCGACCTAAAGGAGCCGAAAATGGAGAGGTGTGGACCTCTCGCATATGCGGAATGCTTCAACCATGCGACGTCATGATCCGCACCTCCATGAACCCAATCCCAATGTCTTCCACTATTCCAGATGCGCCCTCAAGCGATGTCAAGAAGGAACCTGTTGTGGGTGTATTTTGGGATTACGAGGTGTGCCCTCATGAATCCCCTTAAGGGTACACGAAGGGGTTCCCTTACACTTGCTCCTTACATAGAGCTGTCCGCCGCCGCCGGGCCACCCAGGAAGTGCTGTTGTTGGACGTATTCAATCTGTAATGCTTGCATCTGGCTCGATTCGAGTGTTCAATGTTTATGTTGACCTCGAAAAGTACCGAACAAAGCCAAAGGTGGCTGCGGGGCTGGGCAGGGGACTGAGAGAGGAATTTCACTCATTGGGTGTCGCGGTGAGTTTTCAATCGCGAATTGTCCTGAAGTTCTGAAAGCTGGAGCCATCACGATCACGAAACAGGTCTTAGACTGTCCAAGTTTAAAATCGTCCAAGACAGTTGCAGACAAAATGATTATTGTCGATCTCTTCACATTTGCCTCCGCAAACCGCTCTGAGCTGGTGACCTTGGTCGTCATTTCCAAAGATCCCGACTTGGCGTACACCCTCTCGCTCTTACGACAACGCCACTGCAAAATAACCGTTATTTCGCCCTCTCTCAAATCAAAGGACACGGGGGTCGCTCCCGGATTCCAGGCTGACAATCTACTGACATGGGAGGCTATCTTAAAGGACCAGGAGCGTCTGGCCCTTGGCCAGACAAAGAACATTACCCCAAGTGGTCCAGCGACGATCAGTCCGGTGCCCCCAATGTACTGCCAGAATACCTCGGGGCCTGAGGCTAAAATCTTTGTGCCATCAGTTCTTGCAAATGCAAGAGCCGATCTACCCGCAATTAGACCGGGCGGCAATGCGGGCACTGTCGGCACGAGAACGACACCTCTCGATCGGCCCGCTACAAACCAGCAGCCAGCCACTAGCTCCATGCCATCTCAGGAAACCTGCACATCGGGCTCGAGCAGCCACACTTCATTTGACCCGGAATACTTGCACGAAGTAGTCGTGTTACTTGCTACAGCGCGGAAACAGCGGGGCTGGCCTGCGTTCGAAGTTCAGAGGCAATTGGGGATCCAACGGAAGCTGCTCATGGATGAGCGGTACGTCCACATTACGCCATACCACTATCCAGTGCTTTATTCTATTATTCAGAACCGTGCTTGGATATCTGGAAGAGGGTATCAGACTTGGCATATTCAAGCAAGAAACAAAACCACCATCGGGCGGCAGATCATTTCCGCTGACTTTCTACGCAGTTAAACAAAAACAATAAGTGGGATGATCGGTATCGGTGTAATAAATATTTAGGATTGTCCGGCAATACAAGAGAGCCGAATGTTGAAACCAACCTTTGATCAGGGTCTACATTTCGAGATAGCTGCGGACAAACCTCGTTCAAGGGGTCCCACCTATACAGAAGATGACACGCGCCATCGCAAATTCGCCCCGCGTGAGTTTGCAATCGCCGGGTATGATTCAAGATGGCTCGCCCGACCGAATCCATCGTGGACCTTCCGGATCATGGAGAAGTGTCAAGAATTAGCACTCGTTACGCGCTCTACACCCCATTCTAACAACTCGACAATTGGATTTGCCCATTAGCGAGAGCTGCATACCCCAACGTACATGCATGTGAAACCCGGTACTGGTATCTTTTTTGCTTGCGGGTGTTTTGTCTTCTCAATCGGGAAAGCGGACCTCTCGAATATGAGGACTGCTTCGATCATGCTCCGTACGTCATGATCCACAGCCGCTATGAACCCAATCCCCCTGTCCTCAATTATACCGGGTCCTACGGTATCAGGAGTGACCTAGCTGTGGGTGTATTTTGGGATTACGGGGTGTATTCCCATAAATCCCATTGACGGGTGCACAATGTGGTGACACCTGCTCCCTAGAGCTGTCCGCCTGCGCAAGATTACCCCGAAGGCGCTGTTGTGCAACGCATTCAATCTGCAGCCCTAACATTTAGATCCATTCGTGCGTTCGATGTCTATGTTGACCTCGAAAGGCACCGAACAAGGTCGCCAATGGTTGGGGGCAGGGGACTAAGGGAGGAACTCCACTCGTTGGGTGTCTCGGTGCGTCTTCAATCACGTTAATGGCCTTGAATTCCCAAACCTGAGGCCATCACGATCACAAAACAGGTCTTTGACTGTCCAGATCTAATGTCAACCAAGACGGTAGCGGACAAAATGATCATCGTTGATCTCTTTGCATTCGCCTTCGCAAACCGTTCGTCGGTGACGATTGGTCATCTCCATGGACCCAAACACTCTCACTCTTGCGACAGCGCCACGCCAGGATAACTGTTACTTCATCTTTGGTCAATTCAATGCCTAGGACCGGCCTTAGATCCCAGGCCGACGTTCTTCTGGCATGGGAGGCTCTATTAAAGGACAAACAACGTTTGTAGCGTCAAGTTCCAGATGTCACGCCCTGGTAGAATGGCGACCCATCCTGTCTCCTCATTGCCCAATCAAAGTGTGTCAGATCGTGGGATAGGGCTCATTCCATCATTGGTTCACGCGAATTTAGGAATCAATCGACCCGCCATTGGCATGGGGAGCGGTGCTGGTGGAGGGGACACAGGAACCCCTCACTCGCCTCCTGCAGCCCAACTAAACCAGCCGCCGGCCGTTAGCTCTCAACCTCGCAGGAAACTCACACTTCGGCGCCAAATGACTATATTTGTTCCGAGGCACCTGCATGTGGTAGTCGCGGTACTTGCCACAGCGCGGAGGGAGTGGGTTGGCCTGAGTTTGAACTTCGGCATCAACTGGAGAAATATACGCATGGATAAGCGGCAAGTCTACGTTACTTCATAAAGTCATTGGGTACCTAATTTCATTATTTAGAACGGTGCTTGAGTATCTCGAAGAGGGTATCCGGCTTGGCATATTGACGGAACTAACGAAGCCACCGAAGGGTCACAGATCAACGTTTCTGACTTACTACGCTGTGAAGAGGGGTTATTAGGGAATGAATAGGGTAATTGTGCACCATTCAGGGTAACCTCACAATAAACAGGACGCCCAAGATTGGAAACGGCATTTCTTGAGGATCCACGCCTTGAACCAGATGACCTGTCCTGTGGCGGTTTCAGTACCTCATGACTCATGCAAGACAATCAAACGCGGTTATGAGCACTAATAGTACGAGTTGGCTGCACGGCGAGAGGATTCTTTCCTCCGGCCGGGCCAGCGCGCCCAGATTACGACCGTAGAATTCCTACTGTGTTTGATGTAGATGGAGGTCGTGTTACACAAACTTGAGATCCAGTCATGGTGCTCCGCTCATCTCAGGTAGTACCACTATGGTCAGGTCGTGCTGTGATTAGGCAATTGCTTGCGAGCCTGTGACGCTTCGCACCAGTAGACGCAACGTTGGCGGCCCTCTTGCTACTGAAAGTAAAGGCCGTGTGAAGTACTTAGACTTTTGGTCGTATTATGAACATGAGCGCTGATGCCGACTTTGTTTGTATCCATATTGTGCCGAAGGCTTCCTAAGATGGTCAAGTGCGGACCTTCCCAACATATATCCACGCCACAAACATGCGAACCCACGCTGTTTCCACTTCCACTATGAACCAGGCCCTAGTGCAAACGGGGGTCCCGGATCTGTCCTTCAGGCATCCGATGATGGAAGACGCCGTGGGTGTATTTTGGGATTATCAGGTGGGCTGGTCTGAACAACTTGGACGTCAACATCTTCTCGCTGGTCACCAGCTGACACATTTACAAAGAGCTGCCCACACCCAGAGGAATATACCGGAAACACTGTGATACGAGGCATTAGAACTCTAGCTCTTGCATCTGGAATCATCAAACAATTCAACGTTTATGTCAATCTAGAACCAGATCCTAAGGACGCGCAATGGGCAGCGGTCTTTGCGGACCAGGTACTGAGAGAGGAATTACATGCTTCAGGGGTCTCGGTACGACCTTTGGCACACTGCTGATACTTGGAAATAACGTTTATCTGAGCAGGTTTTAGATTGTCCGACTATGTCGGGCAATATGATCATCGTCGACATTCTCGCATTCGCTCTCCAGGACCACCTCCCAACAACGCTGGTCGTAATTTCTGCAGATCCAGACTTAGCATACGGGGTCTCTCTGTTGAGACAGCGCCACTTCAAAGTTATTCTTATAACCTCTTCTTCTATGTCAACAGATACTGCACCGGCTCTCAGGTCTCAATCAGACGTTTCCTTTACTTGGGAAG
>KN823048.1:90064-113785 GCA_000827465.1 Tulasnella calospora MUT 4182 | reverse complement strand
CCATCGTCAACATGGAGAAGATCAAGCATGTTCGTTCCATTGATGGGGTAGAATCAGCCTGTTTCGGATGCTTGAAGGAACAGCCTGGAATGGTGGCCGTTGTATGGAGTGAAGAAGAGTCGCAAGTTGTGTGGGGGTGATTCGACAACAAGACCAGTCGCTCCCTGGTCTAGCTACAATTCTACTCGTAATAAATATGTATACTCGATGCTCCTGAGTGTGTGTGTTAGCATTCCAAAGCCGAAGTTCCCTGTGTTTAACGGACGCTACTCCACCAGGCTGGCAGGGATTCCTTGCACTTGATTGTCACCCGGGATGCCGAGACCGCCATTGGCAGGGAACAGAAAGAACCCTGATTCCAAAGTCTTGTGTGTGTGCTGGGTCCCAGTCGTTGATAAAAGCATCTCGGGATATTTGGCCGAGCGGTTTTAGTCGAGGATGACTGGTTCAGGGCAGTCACTCTGAGACATCTCGGTTCAGAGGTAAGCCAGCAGCTTCATGTGGCATTAAAATTACTTAAAAAACGATGGAATGATTCTGCGGGTAAGCAATTGATCTGTTCAATGCTTTGCTCGATCTCAGTCCTTACCACTTCTGACAGAGCCTTGGCAGGTGCACGCGTTGCACAATCCTGTGAATCCAAGAAAAGGAAGGCAATCAACGAGGTAATACTGAATCTATTAAGAAGAGAGCAAGGAAGTACATTAATATTAACTCTTTAAATCGCGAGGGATACACTTCCGTAAGTAGACATGGCCAGCTATATTGTTCGACATACACATGTACATCGCAGTACTATACCAGAATGAGATACTTGTCTGCCTCCTGCATGAGAGCAGACATCACAGCTTCCGGGGTCCGCGGATAGACATAATGGGAGTATGTGGCTATATTCGGTGAGGAATATGTTCCGCTTATGGGGCAGCGCGAGCTCGGGGAACGATGGGTGTCGGGAAAAGCAGGAGAAGGCGTGAAAACGACCCAACCCAGTTCAGAGCGCTTCAATTTAACAGCCGAATGGCAAAGTCCCACAGAAACGACAACGTGTATTGGCTACTGGTCTTGAGGCGTGCTGCCACACGACCTTTGTCCGACAAAGCGATTGGTGGCGAAGCGGCGTTTCAGCGATTTGTGGATGAGATATTCCGTGTGCGTCGTCAAGCAAAGCTCCTGAAAAGCCCTCATTAGAGAAGCGGGTGTTGAATTAAGATTCGAAACTGTATGTGACGCTGTGTTATGGAAGGGACACCGTCGACATGCGGGTGAGGCGTTTCGTTGCTAAGTTGTAGAGCTGACGTCATCGCATGGGATTTGACGCAAGTAGAGCGAAAGTTAGTCGCCAATTAAGGAGTCTGCATAGGGATTGTTTATCGTTGTGCTTGGGTGTCTGGCGCTCCCATGTAGCCATTCCGGGCGCTCGTGGAATCGACGAGTTGGGGAGTTTGGTAAAGTCACGTGGACTCTTGATGTGTCAGCAGGGTTAGTGTTTGGATTTCTACCGTCACCATCGGGCTTTGAAAACCTGCATGCTCTCTCAGACGTAATTCCAAATCGAACGACCGCTTTTTACTCCACACGCTTGGTTAGTCTTATGCAGCCGCCAAATGCTCCACACCAGTCTGCGTTCACGCTGCAGAAAAGGCAACCCCCGCCAAAGCCGCTCACCATGAGTCAAACGCGCCTGCCGGCTGCATCAGGCGAGGTTATGGAATACCCAAATCCAGAGGTCATTAATTTTTCTTTTCAGTACATGCGTAAGCCGACATGGTGGTGGTCCTCTCACATTCCATTCTTGCTCGGTTCCTGAAATTCCCTCTTTCGTCCCTGAAAACACCGCCTTACACCCGTGGGATCCGCGCCGACCAAGTCTCCGCGACTCTTGCCTTCTCTGAAAGCAAACCCAGTTTCGCCAACTCTCAAGCATTATGCCCAGACCCTCGGCTAAAGAAGCTTGAAGGACTAGAACCTGCATAGCAGCACACCGACGGCGCGCGGCTCGATCAGGGCCTATTTTCCCGACATGGCGGACGGCTTTCTATTCTCATCGCCAGGTCGGGCTCACAAACGACAGACTTCAAGCCGCAACCGCATAAGATTCATCATAAGATTGCAATTGTACTGAGTACTCATGCAGCGTCAAGAGGGTGGATGAAATATTGATGTAGAACATGCAATTCACCCCATTGCGTCAATCGCGGAGCTACTGCTTGAACCTTTCGGTATGTCTGACGGACTTTTACCTCTACCGTTCGCGGACCTTAATCTTTAGATTTTCTGATCAGCAATCTCGTGCTTTCTCTGGGCCGCCGCCTTCTATAGTCGGTGTTAATGCTCGGTTCCGAAGCCCCGCCATTTCCTGCAATCTAAACACGCTCTATTCCAAAGCAGTGAGGTCCTTTCCTTCAAGCACTACTGTTTATTCTAAACCCGCCTCTTGTTCTATGCGTACCTGGAGCTCTTCAGATATAAGGAGTCAGCGATGCCCTGTTCAACTTCAACATCCAACACCTGCCTTTGGCACCGATCTCAACTCAGTAATCCTCATCCACTTCAATTTTCACTTCTCTCTCCTCCAAATGTCTTCTTCAATGCATTTGTCTGGCAATGCTCTTACCTTGAACCGTACGTTCCTTCCTAAAGCGCCACGTTTCTTCAGCTCACAGTTTACTCACTTACTTTTTCAACAATTACAGGCTACCACATGGAACTCCATAACCTTGGACAGCGTGGAGATATCAAGTATACGGAAGATATCCAGCGAGACGGCCCCGCCAACGCCCCTACATGGAGGTGCTACATCACCGGTAAGTTTTAAATCAGCGGCGCCACATTTGGGACCTTCTGACCCTCGCTCTCTTTAGTTGTCTCTGTTCTCCCTTCATACGACGGAGACTCTATCGGACAGACATTCTGGCACAGTGCAGATCAGAAGCAAGTCGCGAGGGATATTGCTGCTCAGCAGGTCTTGCAAAACATCGGCTTCAAGGGCGTCGTTCACTGAACAAGCCCAAAAGTGGTAGCCAGCTCTTTCTGATAACCGGGCGCCCAAACCCATGCCTCGAGTTGTCTTCCTTCCCGGTATCTCTTGTATCATCACCGCATTCGACCCCTTGTGGGATCCGCTTCGTACTGTAATATCTATTCTAGCCTTTACATTTGTTCATAATAAAGCTTTGGATTATTATTCACCTTTGTCCACGTATTTGCTTCTGCACTCCCAGGTCAAGAACACCAATATCCTGCTTTCAAACCAACAATGAGACGAACTCCCGTGCAAATCATTGTCGTATACATTGCGTACCCTGTCCTGACTTCCAAGCGTCAGGAAGCCAGCGTAGCCTCGTTCTGGTCGACCTCCCACGGTGCCCCATCCGGATCAAGTATGACTAATTGCAAGCTCCACCTGGTTAGCTGCGTGCTTTCGGAAATGAGTGAGAAGTGCATTCTTCATTGTTTAAACAAACTCCAGGCATTCTGCCTCCAATGCATGGGCTGAGAAACAAGATGATTGCGGCCTGCTTCGTATCAGGATGTGAGACCCATCTGGGTAGGAAAGGCAGCTATCAGCGCCCAAACCCAATTATAGTCGATTAATCGCCATTATGACGGTTTATTCAACAACGTCTATCATTTAAACTTCGCAGTGGACTCCGGTCGCCGAGAGCGAGAAGATTCGAGTATCGTCCCGCGAAAGCGTCAACGAGACAACCGGGTACCGAAATCCAGTTATTTTCTCCCGTTGCTCGTATTCATCGGTGCTCCAGATACAAATGCCCTTTCATCCACGAGGAAAGAGCGACGAGGCAAGCAGTGATCCATCTCGATAAAATGACCTAGGGCCAACGCCGAATAAATCCCAGGTCTGCCCCATCGACCACGGACTGGTGAGCTCTATCGTCTTCGTTCTCTACAGGTGAATATCGGCCACCTGATTCCACTCACTTGTAGCAATCCATCGCCCATCCTGTGAAACTGGGGCCAGGAGCACGAGGGTAATCCCACTTTTTGTTGAGGTCCCACTATCTTATCCGACTTAACAAGGAAAGCACACGTGATCCATCTTTCAGTCTAGGAACGTCGGGACCAGATACGAAAGCATTTACAGTTCTGAGAGTAGCATGAGAAGCCGCTAGCGTCGCATCACTGGACGATCCAGGCGGCTGAGGACTTGAGGATCCGGGTGGACCCAATTTCTCCCGGACCTTCTTTCTCCTGCCGAATGTATCCAAGGCGAGAGCAAGCGCTTGAATTGCGAACGATAGTGTGATTAGCAGTAACACTGGACGGAGGCCTGATGGGAAACCGCTCAAGTGTGTATGCCCCATGGCAACTTGAACCTCATGAGCCGTACCCTGAAAACTAGTTGGCTCGAATGGGGAATCACGGGACCTCAACCCGGCCCAGTTTCTTAGCTTAAATTGGACCTTTCACTAGTCAATTTACAACTTAAGTCAGGAGAAGAGGATTAGGCCGAGGTTTCTTGGCAGTTTCGAATTGTCTACATATAATCCATAGGATAACGCTCTATCCTACATACACTAGGCTGCTACGACAACGCTCTATTACAGGGGAGACCAGCGGACATCGTTACGCCGTTACCCTTGACTGTAGTGAAGGCAATCCTGAATGCAGACGCAAACGCCCGCTACGGCATTGACTGGCCGGTGGGGTTGTCTCGGATACCCCGGGGTTACGGCGCTCACGTGACCCGAAGCTCCTTCCTTCTGCTTTGGCGGGTCCGTGGGAGCATCTCGTCGCTTGCCTTCGCTCCAACCACCTCCGTTCGCGAAGTCCTTTAACGATGCTCAATCGACGTACTGCGCTCACAGTGCTTGCGGCTAGCCTACTCCCTCAAGCCCAAGCATATTGCTATTACGATGTGTGAGTCCCTTTTCCCAGCAAAGTTCGGACAGTCAACATTGAAATCCAAACGCACTGGCCCCTCTTCTGCCTCAAAATTTGCTCTGGCTCCGTCTTCCACTTGCCTATATCTTCTTCAGATATGGCTATTACCGCTGTACAGGTCTCAGCAACCCTGCTCGAATTGGTATTGGGATCGCTGTCGGTGGGCACACCTCCTTGCAGACTTCCCGACAGGGTGTAGAGGGACTGACTCTTTCCATATTCGTTGACTTCCGGTTGCCCTCGACAACGCATAGTCATATTAGGTCTTGTGGTCATCTGCCTTGCTGGGTGGTACCGACGACGTCGCATCGCGAGCATTAACAAATCATTTACTACTCAAGGAGGACAACAACCTTATCAACCGGGCTATTACCCGCCGCAACAAGGCCAGCAGTACTACGGCTCTCCTCAACCTGGACCATACGGGGAGTGGCAACCAGCTCCCGGAACCCAATACCCACCTAACGCTTATACCGGAGCGCCGCCCAGCAGTGGACCGGGGACTTATGCTCCCCCACCAGGACCCCCTACCCAGAGAAACTATGTAAGTTTAGCCCTTACCTGGCTAAGCAGAGCGTTTATCTTGCTCGAGGTGCCTTCGCTGATCTTGGCATGTCCCTTATGCCGTTTTTCAAGGATCCCGATGGTCCGCCGATGTATCCTGGTCCCCCACAGGAACCCACCAAGCCGAATCCCCCAACAAATGTTTAAGGAATTCGACTTGCATAGATCCCGACATTGCTGTACTCGCTCCTCATTTCTTCCTCGGCACTGCTTTGATTCGCTTCATCCTTTACCCAACTCCCCGTTGACAACGATTGGGCCTCTTTCCATCATTCGGCTGGCCGAAAACCAGACTGATTTCTGTACCTGCCTTTGTGTATACTGGGATCATCTGATGCGGCAGAGATTTGTATCCATCTTTTCATTGAATCTTTCCATCTCGAGGTATTCAAGCTTTGAGTGTGAAGGGATATAACTCGATGTTCTGGGGTTTCCGCAGTCCCCCTTGAAAGCAGAAAGAACCTTTTCGACAGGATAGATTCAGCACTTGTGAAGCGCCCTCCTTGCCATCTGGGCCCTGACAGAGCCCGAAGTACATGTGAACCTATCGAGGCCGGCCCAAATGGGAGCAAATATCAGTCCCCAGTCTCGACTAAAACTCCAACCGTCCAGTCTCGGTAAGCGTACCAGCTTGCAATTGAGATAAGATGGCGACTCTTAGCATCACGACATAGGCTAAACCGCAAGATTACCTTTTCTCAACCCCAAGATCTGCAGCATTCCAATTGACGTGACTCGGTGGGTGTGCTAGCTGTCGCGCTCAGCCACGGACTAACGTTGCTCTACAGTCCATTAGACTAAAGTCAAAGGAAATACGATGCTGTGGAGTTTCAACTCTCGGCCGACGAACCCCGTAGCGAGAGTCAACAACGGTGGCAATCCTGTTGCGCCGTACCGAGCCGCGGCCATCAACCAACAAAAGTCCCTAATATCCCAACTTCCGACTGAAACTCTCACCTCCATCATCCACTGGGCACTCCCATACGCGGGCTTTACCTCTATTGATGAGGCGGATACTCCCCGCGTGTATATGCGGAAACTCTACATTCTCCGACAGGTATCGAAACGATGGCATGGCGTAATCGACGGAACACCCTCCTTCTGGACGGTCCTCCATTCAACCTTACCACCCCACGTCAACAACGCCACCATTGTTCGCTCTGCAAGCTGTCCCTTAGCAGTTGTGTATAAGGTCCCGTGGGATCCTGACATACACTACCACCCTTCTCCAGAGGGGTTCCTGAGAACAATCGACCATACGCGATACCGCTGGTCAACCGTTGCTCTAGACATATGTGGCGACGAGGGCATGTCGGAATACCTAGCAACTCCTGCTCCGCTTCTTCGCACAGTCATAACAAGAAGTTACTGGGAGGACGAGGTCACCATGGAACCACTGGAACTCCTTGGGGGCCAGACAGCCAACCTACGACATGTACAAGTCGAAGCTGCTTCGCTTCAGTGGAGAACGGGGCTCTTCTCGGAGTTAAGGTCTTTGTCTCTTACAAAAGTAGACTTGATAGTCAGTCAAGTCATCGACTTCCTCCATACAAGCCCTGACTTGGAGGAACTTTGCATCAATGGCAACCTTGAAATGCCAACTAGCCAAACCCCCGCTTCAATGATTACCCTTTCCCATCTCAGATCCATCCAACTAGCATGTGATAGAAGCGGTGTGGTGGATTATATATTGCAACACATCCGATTGCCGTCCTGTCTCACGTTCGATGTGAGCCTAGGAGACGAAGATGACTACGCCTTCGACTACCCGCGCTTCATGGACGAGACCATGGAACCGTTCTGCGGAATGCTTCGGGAAATTCATATTGGAAATGGAGGTTCCAAGATGTCAGCCGAGGATCACGCGTTTCGGTGGCAATCCCTCAATGAAGCTGATAGGGGACGTGGTTTTTCGATCAACATCCAGGCGTTTTGCCCCATGGGCATTCGTTGGGTCGGGCAGACCCTTCAAGAAGAGTCTGGCCTCGAGGTTGAATTTCCGTCGTTCGCTGCGCTAGGCGATGTCTTGACGAACCTCGCGCCCCTGCGATGTGTTACGAGGGTCCGCATCCCACGACAAGGTTACGCCCAGTCCACTGAAGAGATTCTTCAGTTCCTCCGCCAACCGCTCAGTCCAAGCGTTTCGACGCCGTCGCTTCCCTGCCTTCGAGAGCTTTTAATAACGTGGACAGGCTGGGATGTTCAAGCTCTCCTTGATATGGTGCAGCAGAGGTGCAGCGCATTTTCGAGGCCAACCCTGGATCAAACCCCCCTGATAATCAAGATCGAGCATGAAGTCGTGTGGTTTTATTCCACCCCACTACCTATTCTTGACCTTGCCACACTCAGCAAGATTAGAGGGAATGAAGGCGTCGAGTGCTTCCAGTTTGTAGGGGAACTTGATGCGGATGGCACATTAGCAATAACCTGGAACGAAGAGACATCCGAACCTACCAGAGGGTAGTAACAGTGATGATACACTGGCGATTTCAAGCAGCTTCGCATCTACCTTATACAGGTGTCCCTCTGTACTTCCCCGAGTCTTGGTGGCTGGATAGATACCGTAGAACAAGATTACGACCATTGAGATCCCACTTTCACATTAAGCCGGCGGATGTGTCGCCCGTATTAAAAGCAAATAGATACCTTCTTTGGCTAGACGCTTTGGCATTGACGAAGCTCTTCTGTGAATCGGAAGGGCTCGCGGCGACGTGGCCAAACGGGACCAACTAAGGCCGCAGTCCCAGCTCGACCTTCCTGATCGTCCGGGGTGCGAATCGCGGTAAGCAGGCCAGCTTTGGGAATGAAAACTCTTACGATACGATGTGATCTAGCCCTCAAAGGACGTCTCTTTTCATCCATGTTTACAGCTATCCAGTCATCGATCGATGTGCGTCGTTTCGTACGCGGCCTGTCACGCTTGGTTATGAACTGACATGGCCCTTTGTGTCCATCGAATGAAAGCCGTGTGTAATGCCATGATGACGCATACCAACTCTGAGCCAGCCGAATCATCGATGATACCAACAACATTGAGCCACACCGAGCAGCTATCCCTCAACAGGGACGACCTCTACCACCCATATCCAGGTTTCCCACTGAATTACTCATCTCTACGCTCCATATGACACTCCCACAGATGGACCTCAAGTCTAGAGGCGGAGCGCGCTAGAGGGACTTCCTCTAGCTTCGTAATCGGCGTCTTCACATCAGATGACACTCTCCCGGTCCCCCACAGGAACCCATCAAGCCAATCCCCCTTACAAATGTTTATGGAATTCGACTTGCATAGATTCTGATACTGCCGTACTCGCTCCTCATTTTTTCCCTCGGCACTGCTTTGATTCTCTTCATCCTTTACCCAACTTCATCCTATACCCAACTCCACGTTGACAGGGATTGGGCTTCTTTCCATCGTTCGGCTGGCCGAAAACAAGATTGATTTCTGTACCTGTCTTTCAGTATACTGGGACCATTTTACACGGCAGAGATCTGTCTCCATCTTTTCATTGAGCTTTCTATCTCGAAATATCCAAGCTTTGAGAGTGAAGGGATATAGTTCGACGTTCTGGGGTTTCCGCAGTCCCACTTGAAAGCAGAAAGAAACCTTTACGACAGGATAGATTTAGCACTTGTGAAGCGCCCTCCTTGCCATATGGGCCCTTACGAAGTCGAAGGTGCATGTGGACCAGGCCCTTTCAAAGCCCAAATGGGAGCAAATATCAGTCCCCAGTCTCAACTCAAACTCCGACTGACCAGGAGCACCAGTCCCGGTGAGCACGCCAGCTCGCAATTGAGATAAGATGACAACTCCTAACACCACAGCACTAAATTGCAGATCATTCCTTCTCAACCCAAAGCTCGGGAGCATTCCAATAATCATCCATTGACGCGACTCAGTGGGTGTACAAGCCGTCCCGCTCAGCCCCGAACTAACATTGCTATGCCTTCCATTAGACTAAACGCAAAGGGAACTCGATGCTTTCGAGCGTCAACTTTCGACCAGCGAATCCAGTAGCGACAGCCAACAACGGTGGCAGCCTCGTTCCGCCGCACCGAGCGACGATCAACCAACAGGAGTCCCCCATATTCCAACTTCCCACCGAAACTCTCACCTCCATCATCCACTGGGCACTCCCATACGCGGGCTTTACCTCGATCAATGAAGCGATTGATTCCAGCTGGGAATATATGCGGAAACTCTACATCCTCCGACGAGTATCGAAACGGTGGTATGACGTAATCGACGGAACACCCTCCTTCTGGACGGTCCTCCTTTCCACCCTACCATCCCACGTCAACGGCGCCACCGTTGTTCGCTCTGCAAGCCGTCCCTTAGCAATTGTGTTTGAGCATCCAGAGGAACCGAACATAGACGACCACCCTTCTCCAGAGGAATTCCTCGGAACAGTCGGACCTACACGGTCCCGCTGGTCCGCCGTTGCTCTAGACACATTTGACGACGAGGGCATTTCGGAATACTTAGCAACTTCTGCCCCGCTTCTCCACACAGTCGTAATAAGAAATGAATGGAATTACTGGGTCACCATGGAACCACTGGAACTCCTTGGGGGCCAGGCAGCCAACCTCCGACACGTAGACGTTTCGTGTGCTTTGCTCCAGTGGAGAACGGGGCTCTTCTCGGAGTTGAAGTCTTTGTCTCTTACACAAGTAGACTTGATGGTCGGTCAAGTCATCGACTTCCTCCATGCGAGCCCTGACCTGGAGGAACTCTGCATCGATGGTTACTTCGAAATGCCAATTAGCCAAACCTCCGCTTCAATAATTACCCTTTCCCATCTCAAATCCATTCGACTGGAATGTGATATCAGCGCTGCGGCAGTTTCTATATTGCAGCAAATCCGATTGCCATCCTGTCTCATGTTCGACGTGAGCCTAGGAGACGAAGATGAAGACGACTTCGATTACTCCCGCTTCATGGACGAAACCATGGACCCCTTCTGCGGAATGCTTCGGGAAACTCATATCGAAAATGGAGGTTCCAAGATGTCGGTCGACCATCGCGTGTTTCGGTGGATATCCCTCACTGGACCTGATAGGAGGCGTTTTTTTTCGATCTTCATCCAGGCGTTTTGCCTCGTCGGCGTTCATTGGGTCGGGCAGACTCTTCGAGAAGAGTCTGGCCTCCAGGTTGAATTTCCGTATAACGCTGTGTTAGGCGATGTCTTGAGGGATCTCGCACCCCTGCGATGTGTGACGAGGGTCCTGGTCACACAAAGTGATGCCCGGATCACTCACGAGATTCTTCGGTTCCTCCGCCAACCGCTCGGGCCAGGCGCTTCGGCACCGTCGCTTCCTTGCCTTCGTGAGCTTTTAATAACGTCGACAGGCTGGGATGTTCAAGCTCTCCTTGATATGGTGCAACAGAGGTGCACCGCATTTCCGGCGCCAACTCTGGATCAACCACCTTTGGCAATCAAGATTGAGCCTGGAACTTTTTCGTGGTATTACGGTCCACGGCCTATTATCGAACTTGCCACACTCGTCAAGATTAGAGGGACCGAAGGCGTCGAGTGCTTCCAGTTTGTAGGGAAACGTGATGCGGATGGCACGTTAGCAATAACCTGGAACGAAGAGACATCAGAACCTACCGGAGGATACTGAAAGGAATGATAGATTGGCGATTCCAAGCACCTTCTCATCTACAGTATACAGCCGTAAATCTGTACTTCCCCAGTTTTGGTGGCTGGATAGATACCGTAGGGCAGGATTAGGACGATTGGGATCCTACTTTCACATTCATCCGGCGGATGTGTCGCCCATATTAAAAATAAATAGAAACCCTCTTTGGCGCGACGATCTGGCATTGGCGAACCTGCTCCCCAGGTCGGAACTTGGAGGACTCGTGGCCAAACGGGACCAAATAAGGTTGCAGTCCCAGCTCGAACATCCCGATCATCCAGGGTACAAATTGCGGTAAGCAGACCACCTTTGGAAATGACAAATCTTACGATACGATGTGAACTGACCCTCAAAGGTGGTCTCTTATCCTCCAGGTTAACAGCTATCCAGTCATCGATCGTCGTGCGTCGTTTCGTCCGCGGCCTGTTACCCTTGGTTATGAACTGACATGGTCCTTTGTGTCCATCAAATCGAAGCCGGGTGCAATACTATGATGACGCACACGAGCTCTGCTGAGTTCAAAGGGAATACGATACCGTCGGGCGCCAATATTCGGCCAGCGACCTTGGTAGCGACAGTCAACGACGGTGGCAATCCCGTGGCGTCGCACCGAGCGATTATCAAGCAACAAAAGTCCCCAATATCCCAACTTCCCACCGAAACTCTCACCTCCATCATCCACTGGGCACTCCCATACGCGGGCTTTACCTCGATCAATGAAGCGATTGATTCCTGGAAGTACATGCGGGACCTCTACACTCTCCGACCAGTATCGAAACGATGGCATGACGTAATCGACGGAACACCTTCCTTCTGGAAGGTCCTACATTCAACCTTACCACCCCACGTCAACAACGCCACCATTGTTCGCTCTGCAAGCCGTCCCTTAGCAATTGTGTTTGAGCATCCAGAGGAACCGAACATAGACGACCACCCTTCTCCAGAGGAATTCCTCGGAACAGTCGGACCTACACGGTCCCGCTGGTCCGCCGTTGCTCTAGACACATTTAACGACGAGGGCATATCGGAATACCTAGCAACTCCTGCTCCGCTTCTCCACACAGTCGTAATAATAAGTGAATGGGATTACGAGATCACCATGGAACCACTGGAACTCCTTGGGGGTCAGACAGCCAACCTCCGACATGTACAAGTCGAGGCTGCTTTCCTTCAGTGGAGAACGGGGCTCTTCTCGGGATTAAAGTGTTTGTCTCTTACAGAAGTAGACTTAATGGTCGGTTACGTCATGGACTTCCTCCATGCAAGCCCTGACCTGGAGGAACTTTGCATCGATGGGCACTTGAAAATGCCAACTCACCAAACCTCCGCTTCAGTGGTTACCCTTTCCCATCTCAAATACATCCAACTGGCAAGTGATATAAGCGCTGCGGTGGATTATATATTGCAACACATCCGATTGCCATCCTGTCTCAGGTTCGACGTGAGCCTACAACCTGACGACGAATTCGACCTCGATTACGCCCGCTTCATGGGCGAAACCATGGACCCCTTCTGCGGAATGCTTCGCGAAATTCATATCGAAAATGGAGGTTCCAAGATGTCGGTCGACGATCACACGTTTCAATGGAAATCCCTCACTGGACCTGATAGGAGGCGTGTTTTTTCGATCTTCATCCGGGCTTTTTGCCCCGTCGGCGTTCGTTGGGTCGGGCAGACCCTTCAAGAAGAATCTGGCCTCCAGCTTGAATTTTCGTATAGCGCTGCGTTAGGCGATGTCTTGAGGGACCTTGCGCCCCTGAGATGTGTAACCAGTGTCCTGGTCGCAAATAGTCAAGGCGAGAACACTCACGAGATTCTGCGGTTCCTCCACCAACCGCTCAGTCCAAGCGCTTCGACACCGTCGCTTCCTTACCTTCGAGAGCTTTTAATAACGTCGACAGGCTGGAATGCCCAGGCACTCCTTGATATGGTGCAACAGAGGTGCACCGCATTTTCGAGGCCAAGTCTGGATCAACCACCTCTGACAATCAATCTCGCCCGTGGAGCCTTTATGTGGAGTTACATACCACGACCTATCATCGACCTTGCCACACTCATCAAGATTAGAGGGACCGAAGGCGTCGAATGCGTCCAGTTTGTAGGGAAACATGATACGGATGGCACGTTAGCAATAACCTGGAACGAGGAGACATCAGAACCTACTAGAGGGTAATGAAAGGAATGGTAGACTGGCGATTTCAAGCACCTTTGCATCTCCTATATACCCCCGTAACTCTGTACTTCCCCAGGTTTGGTGGCCGGGTAGATACTGTCGAATAAGATTAGGACGATTGGGATCCCACTTTCACATTAAATCCGACGGGTATTTCGCCCATATAAAAATTAAATAGATACCTTTTGGCGCGACCATTGGCGAATCTACTCTCCGGATCGGAACTTGAATGGCTCGCGGCTCGAACTTGATCGGGACCGTCCGGGGTACGAATCGCGGTAAGCAGGCCAACTTTGGCAAGGACAACTCTTACGATACGATGTGAACTAACACTCAAAAGCCGTTTCTTCTCATCCAGGTTAGAAATTATCCAGTCTCGTGTCGTACGCGGTCCGTCACCCTTAGTTATGGACCGACATGGCCCTTTGTGTCCATCAAGTCGCAGCCGGGAGTAATACGATGATGACGCACACCAAATCTGAGCCAGCTGAACCGAGAGTCATCGTTGATGCCAACAACATTGTGCCACACCGAGCCGCTATCCTTTAACGGGGACTAGCTCTGCCTCTCATATTCAAACTTCCCACCGAACTACTTATCTCTATACTCCATATAGCACTCCTACAGATGGAGTTCAAGTCCGGAGGCGGAGCGACTACTTCACGCCTGTATATGCAGATGCTATAAAGCATCCGACGAGTCGCGAAACAATGGCATGAAGTGATTGACGGAACTCCCTCTTTTTGGACAATCATCCTTTCCACCTTACCTCCTCACGTCACCAATACGACTCTTATGCGCTCGGAAAACTTCCCACTGGTCGTTGTGTATGAGTACGCAACGGAGCGGAACGAACCCCACCACCCTTCGTCGGAACAGTTCCTCCAGACAGTTGCACATACGCGGTCCCGCTGGTCCGCCCTCTCTCTGCACATTCCTGACGACACATGCATGCCGGGATACCTGGCAACTCCTGCTCCTCTCCTTCAAACGGTCGTGGTTAGGAGCTCACAGTGGCCGCCGAACCGTTGGATCTCCTCGGAGGCCAGACAACCAATCTCCAATGCGTGATAATCTCGGGTGCTTGGCTTCAATGGAGAACGGGGCTCTTCGTGGGATTAAAAACTTTGTCTGTTACAAGAGTAGTTTCCAACCTGTCTATCGGTCACATCGTAGACTTTCTCCGCGCAAGCCCCTAGCTAGAGGAACTCTCATCAAACCTCTTTTCCACCATCATTCTCTCTCAGCTCAGATCCATCGAAATCGATTGTGAGGACGACAATGCAACGGTTTACATCCTACAACACATCCGAGCGCCATCGTGTATCAGATTCACACTGAGCGTCGGGGGTGGCGGTGATACCGACTACCCGCGCTTCATGAATGCTTCTGAGATACCAATCAACAATTACGGACTTCATTGGAGATTCTTTGTTGGAGCTGATCTGAGCCGTGGCTTCTCCATCTACGTAGGGGAAGTCGGCGTTCGCTGGGTCGGGCAAATTCTCCAGGAAGAACCTGGCCTCCGGGTTGACTTTGCATATAATGCCGTGGTCAATGATGCCGTGCTAAGGGAGATTGCGCCCCTACGATGCGTGACGAGAGTACTAGTCGCATTTGAACAAGTGGCGGAAGTTCAAATGGTCCTGCAACTCCTCTGCCAGCCTCTCAGTCCAATTGCCTCGCTGCCTTCGCTTCCGCGCCTTCGAGAGCTCTTAATCACTTCGATAGGCTGGAGTGCCCAAGATCTCCTCGATGTGGTGCAATCAAGACTCTCCGCATTTTCAAAGGCTTCGCTGCAGCCGCCACCTTTAACTATCAAGGTCTGGCGCGGGGCATTTTCATTGCGTGGTATGCCACGACCTATTCTTGACCTTAGTACACTAATTAAGATTAGAGAAGCCCAAGGCGTTGGCCGTGTTAATTTTGTAGGGGGGCAGGATGCGGATGGCACTCTAACTGTAACGTGGAACGAAGAGGTGTCCCAACCAACCAGGGGATGACGAAGCGGACCGTTTCAAGCAATCCGACGTTTAGTATATATATGGCCATATTCCTACATCATTTTTAGTTTGTAAACAAGATGCCACAGAGCCTGGGTACACAGATCCTAGCTTTACATTCGGATGTCTCTACTGAAAGCAGAAGCCGTCGCTGTCTGTCTCTTTTGATGCCTCGGCACTCCGGGCCGGGCCAAATAGGAGCAAACAGGGCCCAGTCTCAACCCGAACTAGACTTCGGCGATGCCCCAGTCCCCGTAAGTCGGTCAACTTTGGCTAAATGACAACTTATTGCGCCACAATACAGACTAACCCTTGAGGTCGTCCCTTCTCTGTCAGAGGAACCCGCTAACCAGATCTATCAACTCAGCTCGGTGCGTGGGCTGGCTGTCAAGGTTGGCGACGAACTGACCCCATTATGAATCCGACTAATTGAAGAGAAACCTCAATGGTGTCGGGTACGAACTCTGGACCGGCTAAATCGACAATGAAAACCAAAGACGATGGCAACGACCTTCCGCCAGACCAAGTGACTCTCCTCCAACGGGGAGGACCTGGACCCCCCATGTCCCATCTTCCTACCGAACTTCTCATTTCCATACTTCAGTTCTCACTCCCACCACACCTGGACCTAAAATCTAGCGCTGAAGCGAATACTTCGCGCATGTACATGCGAATACTCCATAACATCCGATTAGTCTCGAAGCGATGGCAAGAAATTGTCGATGGAACGCCTGCCTTTTGGACGGTCATCCTTTCCACATTTCCATCCCACGTCAACGCCGCTACTATTACTCGCTCTCAAAACCTTCCACTATCCATTGTGTATGAGTCCCCAATGGAACCGAACGAGCACCACAACCCTTCGTCGGAAGAGTTCCTCCAAACCATTGAACAGACACGGTCTCGCTGGTCCGTCGTGGTTCTAGACCTATACGAAGAAACATACATATCAGGATACCTAGCGGATCCTGCTCCTCTTCTCAAGGCAGTCGTTGTAAGGACCACATGGGATGCCGGTCTGGACCTTGCACAATTGGAGCTCCTGGGCGGCCAGACAACCAACCTCCGGCATGTGGCGATTTCGGATGCTTCAATTCAGTGGAAAATGGGGGAATTCAAGCAATTAAAAGCTTTGCTTTTTACAGGAGTGCGTCACAATTTGACGGCTAGCGGCATCGTCGACTTCCTCCGTGCAAGTCCGTACTTGGAGGAACTCCGGATCGAAGGAGTCCTCGAACCTAGTCGCCAAATGTCTACTCCGATCATCATCCTTCCCCTTCTTCGATCCATCGAACTCGAATGCGAGGACAGCAATGCGACGGATTATATTTTGCGGAACATCCGAGCACCATCGTGTATCAAGTTCATAGTGAGCCTAGGAGAAGAGGACGGCTTTGATTACCCTCGCTTCATGAACGAGACCTTGAGCCCCTTTCAGGACATGCTCTTGAACTTTCACAAAAAGTATCGAGCTTCCGTGATGACGGTCAACTTTTACGGGTTTCAGTGGCAACTCTTTACCGGACGTGATCGGACACGCGGCTTCTCGATCTACATGGGAGGGTTTTACCCGCTCGGCATTCGTTGGGTCGACCGGATTCTTCAGGAAGAACCTGGACTTCGTGTTGAATTAAACGATAGCACCGTGCTCAGTGATGGCGTATTGGGGAACATCGCCCGTCTGCAATGCGTGACAAGCGTACGGGTCGCAGTCACCGAAACGGAGAGGATTCACCGAATCTTTCGATTTCTCCGCCAACCTCTCAGTCTAGAAGCTTCATTGCCGTCGTTTCCATGTCTTCAGAAGCTCGTAATAGCCTCGACAGGCTGGAGCGCTCAAGACCTCCTCGATATGGTGCAGCTGAGGTTCGCCGCATTTGCAAAGGCAAGTCTGGACCCGCCTGCCCTCTCAATCAATATCTGGCGAGGAGCCTTTACGTTGCTTGGAGACCCACGACCTATTCTTGATCTGCCAACACTCATCAAGATCAGGGAAGCTGAAGGTATCGAATGTGTTGAGTTCGTAGGGAGGCATGATGCGGATGGCACTTTAGCAATAACCTGGAACGAAGAGGCGTCCGAGCCAACTAGGGATTGACGAAGAGAATTATCAGCGGTCAAGATCAGGAGCTATAGCATCTAGTTATCATGTATTCACAATCCTGTGTGTCTTTGAGTTCGTGCTTAGGTACCGCAGCACCGCGTTCTGACTTTGAGGCCCCCATTGATATTTGGGCGAATGCGAAGCCCACCTTGAAATACAGATACAATCTTTCGATATGATTTCGTACCGCCAAAAATTCCCTGCGAATTATGCTTCAACCAATGTTTCGGGAACGTATGGTGATGATAACCTAAATTCATAACGTGTTAGCAAGATCGACTGCCCTACGGAAGGTGCAGGTGCCCGGGGGGACAGGACCCCAGACACCCCGCTTTACAACAAGAAGGGGACAACAAATCTGGTGGAGACATTCGAAGAGGGAACATCACAGCTATTAATCTAGGGACAAGTCCAAGTTTGCAGTCAAGAAAGAGAAAGCAGGTAACGGAGGTCAAGTTGTATATGAGATCTGTTATTTTCTCGAGCGGACGGATGAGGAACAGGGGCTCGGCATCTGACGACCAAACGAGCAAATAAGACCCTGGTCTCAATTCAAACTTCCGCCCAGAACAGAACATCAGTCCAAACCGGCCAACTTTGAATTCATAGCATTACGAGACAAACTAGCCTCCTGGGCCATCCCTTTCCTGCACAACGCATTCTAGCCAACTATTGACGCGACTCGGTGAGTGGACTGGCTATCATGCTATGGCTACGCTAGGGCACGCGCTGACACCGGGGCTGGCGTGCTATTGAACTGAAGGCGAATCTCGATGATGTCGGGCACCAACTCCGCCCCAGCTGAACCGGTATTGACAGTTCGTAAGGATGGTGATGACCTTTGGTCACCCGGAGCAACCAGCCTTCGATGGGGAAGACCCATACCCGCCATATCCAAGCTACCCACCGAACTTCTCAATTCCATACTCCATTTGACACTCCCACACGTTGAATTTACTTCGTGGGATGAAGCATCCACTTCGCGCCAGTATATGCAAGCGCTCTACACCACCCGATCAGTTTCGAAGCAATGGCAAGAAGTGCTCGACGGAACTCCCTCATTCTGGACAGTCGTGCTATCCACTTTACCACAGCACGTCAACAACGCAACCATGATCCGCTCCGCAAATCTTCCCTTAAGCGTCGTGTACGAGTACCCAGGTGAATGGAACACACACGGTCACCCTTCTTCGGAGAGGTTCCTCAGAACCATTGCACACACGCGGTCCCGTTGGTCCGTCCTCGTCCTCGACATATCCGATGATACGCACATGCCGGGATACCTTGCAGCTCCCGCACCGCTCCTGCAGACGATCGTTGTGAGGAGCTCATGTCAGGAGGATCTGGACCGTGAACCGCTGGAGCTCCTCGGGGGCCAAACGGACAACATTCGATACGTGGCCATTTCCGCGGCGTTGATTCGGTGGAAAATGGGCCTCTTCACGCAATTGAAAGTCTTGAACCTCACATCACTCCGCTACAACTTGACCGCAAGCCACGTCGTCGACTTCCTCCAGGCCAGCCCAGATCTCGAGGAACTCTGCATCGAAAGTGCCCTTGAACTAGCCACGAGCAAAATTTCTCCACCTATCATCACCCTCTCTCATCTTAAATTCATCGATCTCGAGTGCAGTGACATCAAAGCAACGGAGTACATACTGCAACATATCCGAGCGCCATCATGTATCAAGTTCACGGTCTGCATAGGGGAAGAAGACGAGCCCGACCTCTCGCGTTTCATGCACGAGACCCTGAATCCTTTTCAAGATATCCTTCGGCGGATTCATACGAAGAACGGAACTTCCAATATGACGGTCAAGTCCTTCGAGTTTGAATGGCGATCGAATACAGAAGCCGATGGGGAGTGCGGCTTCAGTATCCAGATTGGGACGTATTGCCCGATGGGCATTCATTGGGTTGAGCAAGTTCTTCAGGAGGAACATGGCCTCCAGGTTGTTTTTTCGTATGGCGCCATGCTTAGCGAGATGAGGGACATTGCACCGATGCGATGCGTGACGAGTGTATCTGTCTCTACCCAATGGTCAAAGAGACTGCGCCGATTGCTTCAACACCTCTACCAGCCCCTCAGTCCAAGCGCCTGCGTTCCGCCACTTCCGAACCTTCGGGAGCTTCTATTACCCCCGACGGGTTGGAGTGCACAAGACCTCCTCGACACGGTTCAGCTGAGGTGCTCCATGTTCTCGAAGACCACAATCGACCAGCCTCCCTTAACAATCAATATTCGACGCGAAAATTTTATTCTTAACTCCGGCTTAACAACCATCCCCGACCTGGCCATCCTGACCAAAATCAAAAGCACTGGCGGCGTCGGAGGTGTTCGATTTTTAGCACCACAGCGTGAAGATGGTATGTTGGCAGTAATTTGGAATGAAGAAGCATCCGCACCCACCTGGGGTGGGTGAAGGAGACTATATGCCCTTCTCCATCCGGGCATATTTGATGGAGTAACCATTCGTATCTATTTTTCTTCCACGCATATTGTCCAAGTATCTGAATTTTTAGTAATGTGAATCCACCTCTGCACTTCAGCGCGCCTTGATAGCAAAAAGGCACCTTCTAGTGAAGTGGGCTTGGCACCGAGAGCCTTTGTGCAATATCGGAATCACCCGAGGTTTTGAACACACGTGGAAGAAGCGAATGTAACTCCGCGTCAAAGAACCAGTCCAAATGGAAGCAAACAGGGTCTCAGTCTCGACTCAAACTACCCGAACGTCCGGATCCGGAGTCCGTCAGTCTCCGCCCTCAGTAACCCCACCAATCTCGACACAAGTCGTGGCATCACGATATAGAACGACGCCGAAATCGCCCCTTCTCTACTCACAAAAGCTTTTCAGTCATCGATTGGCACGGTTGACTCGGTGTGTGAGCTGACGACACCCCTTTGTTACAAACTAACACCACCATACCATCAGACCAGAGCCAGAAAGAATAAGGCGATGTCGCATAACAGCTACAGACCGGCTGGACCTGTGGCGGAAGTCAGCAACAATGGCAACGACCTTGCATTTCACGTTGCAACTATCCTCCAGTGGGGAACGCCCCTCTCCCCCATTTCCCAGCTTCCCACCGAACTTCTCGTCTTCATATTCCAATCGACACTTGTACGCGTAGACTTTATGTCGAACAATCAACCAACCGAGGCGCTCAGACGCACGCAAATGATCTACACCATGCGACAGGTTTCGAAACGATGGCAAGGATTGATTGACGGAACTCCTTCCTTTTGGATTTTCATTCTTTCTACCTTACCGCCCCACGTCATCAACGCGACTCTTAATCGCTCTGCAAACCTTCCATTATCTATCATATATGACGATCCAATGCAACCGAACATACACGGCTACCCTTCCCCGGAGGAGTTCCTCAGAACAATCGCACATACACGGTCCCGTTGGTTTGCCATCGCTCTGGAGACAAAGAACAACAAGTGCCTTCCCGGATACCTAGCAACCCCCAGCCGGCTCCTTCAGACGGTTGTCGTAAGGGGCTCGTGGAACGAGGAGGACACTGAAACGTTGGAGCTCCTCGGGGGCCAGACGGACAACCTCCACCATCTGAGGATTAACGGTGGCTCGATTCTGTGGAAATTGGGACCCTTAAATCAATTAAAAACGTTAGAGCTTATAGCAGAACGTCTCAACTTGGCAGCCAGCGACATTGTCGACCTTCTCCGCGCAATCCCGCTCCTCCAACAGCTCAACATAAATGGTCTCTTCGAGCCCCCGGCTCATCACAATTCGTCTCCGATTATCACTCTACCCCATCTCAAAGTCCTCGAACTTAGTTCAGAAGACGTTAACGCGCTGGATTACATACTACAACATATCCGAACGCCATCCTGCATCAACTTCTCAGTAGGCGTACAGGATCATGAAGACGAACTTGACCTCTCTCGCTTTCTGAACGAAACATTGCAACCATTTCACGAAATACTCCGGAGGGTTCATGTCGAGAATGGAGCGTCCCGTTTAGTCCTCAACCCGGATGAATTTGAGTGGAGTTCCTTTCCCGGAAAGGGGAAAGGTTACTACTTCGGCGTCCACATCACGAGGTTCTACCCAATAGCCGTTCACTGGGTTGGACAAATTCTTCGGGAGGAACCTGGTCTCGAGGTTCAACTGAGTACTGGCATTGTGCTCAGTGATACCGTATTGAGGAACCTTGCGCCGCTGCAATGTGCGACGAGTGTATCCATCGTAGCTCAAGAGGGAGAAAGCATTCGCAAACTCCTTCGTCTCCTCCGCCAACCCTCTGGCCCAAACGCAGCTCTGCCGTCGCTTCCGCGCCTTCGGAAGCTTCTACTTCCCCCGAGCGGATGGAGTGTCCAAGAACTTCTTAATATGGTACAAGGGAGGTGCTCCATGTTCCCAAAGGCCATACTGGACCACCCTCCCCTCGTAGTCCACATCGAGCGCAGAACGTGGTTGAAAAACATCACTGCACCAATTTTCCTGGACCTGGCCACGCTAACCAAAATCAAGGAAGCTCTGGGCATCGAAGGTATTCGATTTGTCGGACCACATGATAAAGATGACGTATTAGCAGTCACTTGGAATGAAACGGCGTCCCGCCCAGCCTGGGGGTGATCAAGAAGTTATTTACAACCAGTGACCAGCACTTCCAGGTCTATTCTCTGTTGTCATCATTTGCCGTGTCTCTTAGTTACTGCTGTGTCTCGTTAATACGATTGCCCCTACGGATATGCCCAACCCCCTGCTACCTATTGGGGACGTCGGGTGGGGCAAGATCCATCCCGCTTCCGAACACAATTCCCTCATCAGAAGCGTGATGGCTCTACATCGCTCCTCCAAGTTTTTTATCATTTGCGACCACAGCTGGCAAGTCACACACCTTGAGACGGTACACTTCCGGGCTTCTATAAAGATGCGACCTGAATTTCATGTGTATTCGAAGCAACCTCTGGAATCAGGACGTTTTGACGTATGGTTACGTTTGCTGGGCTGAAGCTTCTTGATACCAAAGTTCAGGGTGGGGTACAGTCAAACTGGGTCATGCGACCCCTTGAATGAAACTTTCTCTACCTGACGGAGGAGTAAGTACATACGAGGCAATAAGCAATTGACCTCAGGCAACAACAGCTGGGCCTCAAGCGTATAGCTCTTTTGACACATGTAGGTTGAGGGTGTGGGTTTTGTGAGGAGTGCGAAGGTACAAAAGATAGTAGACGATTAGGGCTCTTGTGTGGGCTCCGAGTACGTATGTATATCTGGAAGAAGAGACAGGGTGAAAAGTATGTGGCGGCAGTCTGTCCACGGCGGCTCCTGTATCTGACCATGACCTACCAGGGAACGAACAAGAAAAGTGAATTCAATGCAGTAGATGAACGCATTGTTTCTTCCCATTTTTGGTTTTAAAATTTGAACTAAAGTCTGTCAGTATATATGCGAGCCTTCCCTGGGAGAATAAATTCAGGTAAAGGATCATTGAAATTGCGAAGACAGCAGACATAAAAGACGTAGAAGAGGTTGGGATCATTCAAATCCAAACTTCTCCCATCAACCCCACATGGGCTGTGACGCCTCCTCGTTCCACGTTACCGCCAACATACCTTCGGCCTGCTTTGGACCGATGAACTGAATGCGTTCGACGCCCTGGGTTGCCCTGATTTTGAAAAGGGCCTCATACTCAATCATAGGTCGGAGGCTACCGATCCAGGATGATGTCCCGCGCCACATGCTGATTGTGAGAGTGGGTTGTTCCCTTGTCCCGAAAGAGGGTGAGTTGAACCTCGAATGAACCATTTCCAGCAGGTCTCGACCATCCCACCCGTTGGGAGCCAACGAAAGCCCTTGAAGGGACGGGAGGGACGGCACTGAGGGACTTGTGTCAAGGGGCTCGCCGAGGGATCTCAGTATTTGCAGAACTTCTATCCTGTCCAGGTGCCCTCCTATGTGGACATCTGTAACACACCGCATAGGAGTGATGGTCTCCAATACAGTCGTGGTGCAGTTCACCCCGTCGGAAAAGTAGATGCTGAGGCCACGATTGTCTCCTAGAAGGCGGTCAACCCAACGAACGCAACGGGCTGGGGTAACACAGCCTATAGACAGGTAGAATGTGTGATCCCCGTCACTGGTTACTGGTGTTTGCCACTGAAACCCGGAGAAATCGAGTACGATTTCAGACTGTGCGATGCGTTGGTGCACGGAAAGAAGCCTTTTTCGCAAAGGCTCTAGGAATTCGTCTAAACCTCTAAAGAGGCTGGATTCGTCCATCCAGGCCACGCTTAAAGAGAAGTTGATCCAGTATGGGGCTCGGACTTGGTGCAGAATGAACTCGATCACGCC
>KN823048.1:66867-78296 GCA_000827465.1 Tulasnella calospora MUT 4182 | reverse complement strand
TTCCGAATGGCGATGGCGACGGGACCTTCGTAGTTAAGGCGGATCCGGTTGGCGAGAGCTTCGTCGAGAGAGGCCTTGATGTCCTCGGTTGATTGTCGGACAAGAGGGGTTCGGGTAGATGGGCTCGGGTATGGAGTGAAACGAGGAGACTAAGAGGGGTTAGGTTAGAGACTCGACCTCATGATAAACTACTCCAGGTACTCACTGCTCTTTTCCGGAAACAAGACTTCTTCGGGCGAGCCTTATCGGACGTCCATGCCGGCGGCACGAATACCCCTGAAGACCCGTACTCCATCTCATCGCCATCACGTTCGTCGACTTTCTGGTCTTTAGGCGGGTCCCTCATGCCGGTAGCGATCTCCCTTTCTTTGATCTGCTCGAGGGTTTCGAAGCGGTGAGGCATGGCGTGTCGAATGAGGGTCGAAACGACGAAGTCGGGGATCGGCCTCCTGTGGCCGATGGGCGGACGGTCCTTGGCACACCACTCGCATAGCTTGGGACCACAGGCATAGCAACGTTGATAAGGGAAGGGTACAGCGGGGTTTGGAGGAGGACCTTGCGCTTTCGGAGCGGGCTTGAGCTTCCTTTCCCTCTTCTTGGGGAGTGCCTCGGAGAGTTGGGGTGGCGTAGAGGATGACGAACATGGGATTGATGAGGACGATGATGGGACTGGTGAGAATGTTAACGGCACGGATGAGGATGTTGATGGGAGGGGTGAAGGCGTCGAGGGTGATGGAACGGATGGTGATGGGAGGGCGGGTGGCGGCAAGATAGCTGCAGCCGATGACGTGGTCGGGCTGTTGGAAGCGATGTTGATGATGGTAGAGCTGGAAGGAGATGGGTCAAGGACGAGCATGGTCGCATGACATCTGCGTAATGGAATGGCCATTGTTGGGAGATTGAGGGGGGGTGACTTGGAAAATAGCCGACGGTTTTGATGGAGATCAAACTCTACTTTGCAACCAAAGTTCAACGACGAACTACGACCGAGAAGCCAATATTCCAAATTAGACTAATAGGATAGGCGGAAGTAAGTGTGAAACGAGTTACCCGCCTGTGTTTAATGCTCAGGAAAACAGATCACAAGCTGGGGGGTCCGGAGTTGAAGTTTTTAGGGTTGGAGAGACAAGGGGAGAGGAGGAAGGGGGAATGCGATGATGGTACAGGGCAAGGAGAGCTTGCGCCTGGCCTTGTAATATATACACTTGGGGCAGGACAAAAACGTTGGGTGATGTTGGGTTGTAAGCCAAAACGGTTTGTCCCGGCCGTCTCCGTGACACCGCAACAAAAATGGATCATGTGACAACACGGCGACTTTGGCAACTCCCACCCACTCAGCCGTTCTCAGCCCGTGGCTTTTTGTCCCTTCTATCAATTGGCGCCCCCCAAAGAAGAGTTGCGAGCATCCTTACATACATTGTCTTCGAGACTCATGAAGGGTGCAAGTTGGCAGCCGCGTGTTGTAACTTTTTTGCTCAGCCCCTGTGTTGACTTTCAGACGTTGTGTTGAAGTCAGCCGCTTGAACAGCGTCACCCCTTTCCATCCTCAACAACATCCGCTCCACCTTCCTTTTTTGGTGATCCCCTCTCTCTTTATACTCAGCCGATGGTTACCTCGCGAGTCACCGGGATTCTCGAAACAAAATTGCCGTCCGGCAAGTTCACGACCGAGCGCAGAGTTCAGCCTTATGATAAGGGAGGGGGCTGAAGACAAAAAGATCCGGCCATCTTCATCAGAGGCCGACTAGCGCTCAGATGCTTGGTGGTGTGACGAACTTGGCTTGTGAGAAAAACTTACACAGACTTGGGCAGAGCTTTGTCCAAACTAGCGGTGACTCTCGAAAGCCAATCTCATGCGGGATTGAAGCAACGCCTGGAGGAGGTTTGGAATTGACTTTATAGTGCATCTGAGTCCCGTGATGGTACAATATGTTTGTAGGATTCTACAACATGGACCCTCTTGGGCCCGCTACTTGTGAGTCATAAGGCAGTCGTCAATGACGTGTCATTTTCACCAGATGGAAATATCCTAGCATCCGGGTCTGATGACCATACAATTCAATGGTGGGATGTGAAATCTAGAACACTGCTGGACAAACCACAGCCCAGTCACGACTCTGAGGTCGCATGTCTAGCATTCTCGCTAGATGGCAAGCTCGTCGCTTCTGGATGTTATGACAACACCACCTGGCTATGGGATGTGGCGACTGGGGACTGCTTAGGCAGGCTTCGACGGGACAAATTGGATGTTGCGACGTCACTTCAATTCTTACCCGACGGGAAGCTCATAGAGAAGCTTTACCATAATGACGTTTTCCTTTACAACATTCTTCCCTTTCAACCGTGCGATGGCGGTCTAAACGTGGGATACCATGCCTTCAAGTCTTTTCCCGTCCCATCTCGATCTCCTTCAAGTTCTTTTAACGGACCATGGATGTCGCTCTTTTCGCAACGCTTGTTTTGATTCTCGTCACGGTACTGGGCCCGCCAAAGAAGCCGCACTTCAATTTGTCATGGCAGGCTTGCATTTACGAGTGAAGGAGACTTTTATTTTATTTTAGATGTTTCCCAATCACTGGGTATCTGAATCATATGTCGGTTGTTTGTAATTGCAGATTGGGAGATCCATGCAAATATTGGAATCTCCGCCTGCCAGTTTAGATTCGTCGGAAACCTCGGAATCAAATCTTGGCTTGGTTCTATTGCTGTGAATCAAGTGTTGGTTGCTGTCCATGGTTCAAGCAGAGCACGAAATGTCTAGCTACACCTGGCTTCTTTCGGGCAGGATCTTTCCCCCTAAATATGGACTCGAACCTTGAAATAACGAAGAATGCAATTGCGCAAGGCTACAGTACATGCACTGAAGCAGCTATATCCAGGTTCCTCAATTTAAGAACCGGTCCTAGGCAGGATCTTCCAAACAAGATTCCTGAATTCTCCGGCTGGTCCAGCAGCGCCGAATGAAACCAAGAGACCTTGGTTGAGGTGCGAAAAAGATCCACAACCTGAAGCGTTTAATCTAGCTGATCTAGAATCGCACTCCCCAAGGACCCTGAAATGAGCTCTTGGCTGACGACATAGCTATTCAATCAAAAATTATCGGGGGGATACACCAGCTGTCCCTCTCCAGCTCCTCCCTGGTTCCGGTATATCCTACATACTTGGCATATCACATGGGATATATCCTCATCTGTTGCTTCCTGCACGCTTTGGCCAATGTCCTCGAGTGCAGTGGAAAACGAAAAACCGGATGGTGGAACTTCAAGGGTCGCTCAGACCACACGGCGGCCTGCATTCTTTACGTTACTTTTGGCGCCCAAAATCGAGACATACAAGAACCATAGCTCGTCCCAGACCGTTGGAAACTCTACATTCCTCCTCGAGTCCGTGGGCAGGTCCTGCCAAGACATGACGATAAGATAATGATGAACCCACGTGATAAGATAAAAAGATTATCGGTGATGTCTCTGGCGCCGGTTTCGGTTCATCGGACTTGCCCGAGCACTGGACTTGGTCAGCTAACGCATGCCGTTATGTCCCATCCTTCATCCCCCCCCCCCCACAAGGTACGCGCATTAACTCAAAAATTTTAATCAGCCGCTGAAAATGCCCGCACAAGGCTACGGCTCGGGGATACCGTCTGCGGTTTGCTCCCAGCCGAAAGTCGGAAATCGGAAAGAAAAGGACAAAAATATTTCCATGCGCTCTTTTCCGAGGCGGGGTTCGGCTGCCAGAACGTTGAGGCGGTCTCGTTTCGCAGGTTTTATTTGGCTTATTTATGAATGTGGCATGTGGTAGCCACCCTCTTACCCCGATGCTCCAGAGAAGAGAAGAGTAAAACAGAGAGGTCAGAAGGTGCGCACCTTTCCGGCTCCGGGGAGGAGCCTGGCCGAGGCAGGGATTCTTTCACGTCCCGATCGTCCTGTCCTTGTTGTCACGCCTTGTCATCAAAGAACGGTCCAGTCATTCGGATTCTTTCGGCTGGCATCATCCCAAAAGTCCAACTGATCAAATGACTGGTCAAAAATGCTTGGACTTTCGTCGGCCGGACATTCTTGGGGGGATTGTGGCTGAGTGTGCACGTGAGGGCGGGAACCAGGTACGGTGGCGTCGTGTGAATGATGAGAACATGCGAACCGGACTTGCCGAAAGAAGTTGGTTACACAGTTATCGTTATCTCACCTGTCAGCGTGGTGACTTCTAGCCCGCCTTCCCCATCCCTTGCCCTCGTCAGCATGGCATGATGAGGTCCGCAGTAAAGCTCGCGCCATTTGGCCAATCTTCTTTTACCAGTTTGTTATCCGAAAGCTGTGAAACGACCCACGGATGAACAGAATTTAACCGGCCGACAAAAAAAAGTACGTTATCCGCTTCTTCCTTGCTTATTATTATTTTTTGTCTCCATCGGGCGGCCCGCTTTTCCATCATGTTTCCGCTCCGGGCGTGCAATACCGCCGGAAGTCGTTAACAACGTTGTTTTTACATTCAGGCTCGGCACCTACTGCATTGAAGGGTCCGGACGTCCGAGGACTGATGATCTTCACTCGAACGCTATCAGCAGCTGACGCGCCAAGTTTCATTGGAAGGCACCGAATACAGCCACAATCACGACAAGGGCAGCAATAAACGCTCCTGCCAAGATCTGCGGCAAGAAATGAAAATTGCTGGTGGCGTTTCGGCATGGGATGTTCGTTGTTTATCTGTTTATCTGATAAGATGCGGCACCATCTCTCCACATGGTTACCCACTGACCCCTCGATCTCCCTTCTTTTCCATTTTTTTGTGGCCCCGTTGCGTTAGTTGTTTCCAGGGGAAGGAAAGGAGGTTTTTTTCATACCCAGTTTTGCGGAGTCCAACTTATCTGATAAAAACGCCCGTTGCGATATCCGCCCTCTTCGTGGTCGTGTTCTTCCCCCGTCCCGCCTTTCCTCCTCTTATCTCCACCCCTCCTCCCCCCCTCCAGTCGACATCGAAATCCCAATAACCATGTCGGAGCCAAACACCACCGACGTCGAGAAACGGCCCGTCACGCACCCATCCAGCTCCGAACCCAGCGTCAGCCACGATGACGTCCTATTCGACACTCCCGATGCTCACATCGGTGTCAAGAAAGTCGAGGCGGCCGCCAAGGTTTATCGCGGACGGACGAAATGGTTCCTCTATCTCGGGTACGTTCGTCATCCGTCTCGTCGACCCCTCCATCCCCCCCGGTTACTTTTGAGCCCTTGCGTCTAACTAAACTGAATGGTTTGGGAATCGACAGAATCGCTTTTGCCTCGTACATCTACTCGCTCGATGGCACGACCACCTGGACGTACCTGTCATGGGCCCAATCGTCCTTTGGAAAGCATTCCCTCATCGCGTCCATTCAAGTCGCTCAGGCCATCATCAGTGCGTAATCCCGAAGCTCGGGTACTTTCTCATATAGCGCCCGTATCTGATAAGCTTTGGCGCGCGCGCTGGTAGTCGCCGTCGGTAAACCCATCGTGGCCAAGCTCGCCGACGTTACCTCCCGTCCGGTCGCATACAGTTCCGTCTTGTTTTTCTACGTCATCGGTAAGCCATTCACTATCCAAAAGTTCATCCGGCTTTTTTTTCTCACTTGAATTCCTTGGACGATTCCATCACCTGCAGGTTACATCGTCATCGCCTCAGCCAACAAGACGAACCAACTCGCTGGTGGAATCGTCGTCTATGCAATGGGTTACACGTGCGTTTTTTTTTTTTTTTTTTCCAGTTTCTTAAAATCAAGAAATATCTGACCTTCCCGCCTTCTCCACTATTTTCTCCAACCCGATCAACCGAAAACCCATAAAAGCGGATTGCAAGTCCTCACCTCCATCATCGTCGCCGACATCACCTCTTTACAATACAGAGGTCTCGTCCAAGGTTTAACTTCGGCTCCTTTCATCTTGAACGCGTTCGTCTCGGCGTTCATTTCAGAGTCGGTCTTGGGTCCGACTTTTTCGGGTTGGAGATGGGGATGTAAGTCCCTTTCTGGGGAGGAAAGAAACGCTCAATGGCTAACGACGCGCCCTGCCTCTACGAATAGACGGCATGTTCGCCATCCTCGTACCAGTTGCGCTCGCTCCTCTCATCATTACCCTCTTCTGGGCGGAACACGCGGCTTATAAGCGAGGTAAGGAAAAACTTGGCTTCCCTCTCGCTTTTGTTAAAGGGCAAACCTCATTTGTCTTCGGTTTGCAGGCTACCTCGAGCGCGAAAAGTCGATCCCCATCACCGAGAAAATCAAACGCGCCATTATCGACATCGACGCGCTGGGCTTGATCTTGCTCTCCGCTGGAGTCGCTCTGCTGCTTTTGCCCTTGACGTTGGCAAACAACGCGAAAGGAAAGTGGCATAACGGTGAGTGTTCCCCCAGCCCCTACCCCTCACCCTTTCTCTCCGCACATTTTGTCGTTTCCCCAAGACTTACCCTTACTCTCCACTTCGCCTCGCTCAGCTTCCATGATCGCTATGATCGTCCTCGGAGCCATCTTCCTCATCGCATTTGGGATTTACGAATGGAAGTTCAGTCCGAAGCCTCTGGCTCCAGGAAGATTCTTGAGGAATCCTAGCGTCGTCATCGCTTCGTTGATCGGTTTCTTCGATTTCGTGAGTCTGTCCCCTCGACTTCTTGGTAGAATGAAAAGTTACTCACTACGAGGGCTCTCGCTGTCGTTCCGAGAACCAGGTCTCGTTCTATCTCACCTACACCTACCTATACTCCTTTGTGTACATCACCCAGCCAAACTGGTACGTCCTACCCTTACCATTCATCCCCCTTCGTTTCCGGTACCCCCTTTCTAACCTCTTACCACACAGGTCCGTCCGCCAGCTCACCTACTTCGCAAACACCCAATCCGTCGCTCTCACCGTGTTCGCCATCATGGCCGGCGTGATCATGCGCTTCACGCACCGCTACAAGTGGTTGCTCGTCTTCGGTCTCACCGTTCGCTTGGCCGGTGTCGGCATGATGATCCACTCCCGAGGTGCTCGTGGCGGGTACGTCGTCCGTTCCCTTTACCCCCTTATTTCCTAGCAACTTAAGCAAAACGAAATCCCCACACCATCTCTTTTTTAATTCACCAGTGCCGCTGAATTGGTCATCAATCAAGTCATTCAAGGCTTTGGTGGCGGTATCGCGAGTTTGACCACCGGAGTCGGATCTCAGGCTTCCGTGCCCCACAGAGACGTCGCCATCGTCACCGCGATAGTCTTGCTCGTCACGGAAATCGGCGGTGTCGTGGGTAACGCCATTGCCGGAGCGATTTGGTCGTAAGTCTTTCAGCAGCTTTCATCGCCACTCGAGCGTGACCCTGACACGCCGACCGCTTCGTCCGATAGGAACACCATGCCAGGTCAACTCCGCAAGCATTTGCCCTTCCTCAGCGACGAAGAAGTCTCCACCCTCTTCGGCTCCATCATCACCGTCGGAACTTACGCCGAAGGCAGCCCCGAACGTACCGGAGCGATCGCGGCTTACGACGAGGTGATGAAGAGGATGCTGATCGCTGCTGTTGTTATCGGTGCGTCCCCCCCCCCCGTCTTTTTACTCTATTCCGTTTTCCGCGTTTCAGCTTTAAACTGACGTCTTCGCTCCTAAATTAGCCGTCATCCCTCTCGTCTTGTCGTTCTTCATGCCGAACTGGTACCTTGGTGAGGTCCAGAACGCCGTCACCGAGAAGAACATTGCTGGCGAGAAAGAAGAAGCCGTCAATGCGAAGGAAGGGCGCAAGGAATCCGAGGCCTAAGCTTGCGTTGTCGTGTTTTGCGGTGTCATAAGGTAGGCCATGATACCCGGCGGGGTCTCGGTGAGGGTGCTGAGCAGGTTCGTCCTTGCAGGTCTCCTCTCAGCTCCTTCCCCAAGTTTTTCCTCCTCATTTACCTTCTCGTTTTCTTTGGATTGGCTTTGTTGCATGTCTCTTCTTATTCTGTCCGTATCCGGTTCATGTGTGTGGCTCCAACCTTGTACCTCGCCGTTCGGGGGCTACCGTCGTCCTGAGAGGTTTCATGTCGTGTTGTTATGCTCCTGTTTCAAGCCTGTATCATAAAGATTGTTCTCTTTTATTAATCTCTTCATTCGGAACGTAATGCGAAATTCATCAAGTTTGTGGTTCAATGCCTCCTGTTTGACCCTGTCGTCGGAATGGTGATTGGCAGCTAACAGAATGCAACATTGGTTTTTTTCGTCACTAGCCGGAATGATGAAATACAACGGAAATATAGATCAGAGAGGACATAGAGCTAAGAGGTTCGATAGAGCGACGGTTTCACACATCCCTCAGATTCTCAGTGTGTGCGTCGTCGGGCAACCCAACTACTTCAAGTGGTAAGAATTGAGCCATCGCGGTCACCGACCCCTTGGCTTCACACATCACTCCTCGCGACGCCGCTTCGCCTTTCGCTCGTCAGATCGGGCACTCCATTGGCCCCGAAGGAGTTGCTGTGTGTGTTCAAGCTCGTCCTCGGGTTCTTCTTTTTCCCCTTCCAATTGTGCTTTTGCGGCAGCAGCGGTCTGATGTTCGAGTGCGAGTTCTTTGCGTTTCTTATGCAGCTTTTGGCGCACGTCCTCCAGCTGGGCATTGAGATCGACGATTTGGGCTCTTTCAGTCTTGGCAATGTCTTTTTGTTGTTGAAGTAAGACCCCAAGTTCTTGCATATGCGATCATAGAGCGGTGAACTTGTCCATCAGGTCTGTGGCTAAAAAAAATCGTTTTATGTCAGCTTTAATATTCAGCGACAGTCATTGAAATCATCCACTCAACGGTCTGGAGTGCCTGAATAGTCGTCTACTTCTAAAATGGATTGAGAACGTGGTGGAGATACAGGGCATGCCTTCCTCGTGGAACCAGACTGGGATGATTTCCGAGGTGATGCAGTCGTGTCTTGAGGGAGAGAGGAGGGTTTGGAAGAATCTTCATCGGTGGAATAACTGAGGGCCCCCAGAGATGAGCTGCTCGCGGTGCTCAAGCTGTTGGAACCATCTCCACATTCCTCGGAAGGGTCATCCATAGCAGGAGTTAGTGATCAGCCTTAGGGCCTGAGTGGTAGCATGTTAATCACCTATCTCCATGTCAACTTCGTCCTCCGGCTCATACATTCCCACCACGCCTTCCATGCACTCCGTCAACGCTCGACAGACAGCAGACATGGATGGCCCAGGCCCATCGTGAGTCGCCTTCCAGTTGTCAACCGCTTCAAACATAGCTGGACCAACCCAACACAGGCACCCACTCTCTCCTTCGTGCTCCTCGCAAGGATCTGGCAAAGCAAACACAAACTCCCGAGAGTCAGGGTGCCAAAGAATCTTTGGCGTTGAGTAGCTGTACTCTCGCATGGATATAGCGGCCAAATGATCCTGTCCTAGAACCGATGTGAGCCCCCGACGGAAACGCTTTAATGTACCTCGTCTGTCAACTCTGGTACTGCGAGGAGCAATGTCTTGGTATGAGGTCGGATTCGCGTATACGCCCCAGACTTCTCCAGGATGCTCATAACGTGGTGGGATACAGCACAGCCAATCATACCCAGCTCTTCAATGACTTTTAAATCATCCGGGTGAGTTTCAGGGAATGGCCAAAATGCGACGTTTGAAGGTGCGCCGGGTTTCAAGACCTTCCAGGCGCGTTTGAAAGCGGCTCGATAGCCACCGCCTGCTTCTGCGTTGGCAGGGTTTAGAAGACGTTCGATTGAGAAGGTAGAATACTCCTCTTCGTCCCGGAGAATTTCGAGAGCGAGTTCAGTGGCGAGCTCGGGACTACCGCCTCGGCGGAAAGCCTTATCGGCTACCTCTCCGACGGCTCGGCAAAAGACCTCAAATTTATGTCCACGCGTTATAACCGTGCTCCGATCAGAAGTAATCTCCATAGCCCCTGGGTAGTTCATGCTGAGAAGGTTCAGTGTTAGTGCAGACGGAATATTCTGGTCTCGCAAATAAAACCGTACTTGATTTGCTGCGAGCTTGAAGAATTGGACTTTGGAGTTTGGCAAAGACCAAGCCTTCTCCGGGGGGATGATTCCGTAAACCCCAGAAAACACTTCGGAAGGAGAAGACCGGGGAAGTCCACGGATCGTAATTGAGATTTCATCTTTCGAGACGAACGGGGTTTCGTGGGCTGGTGGGGGGGCCTCTGATATACGGGCGTTCTTCTCTGACATCTTGTACTTGAAGCGTCGCTTGTAACGGCTTTCAACGACCGAGAAGCCCTAGCCGATATGGCGGATTGAATAAGTAATTTGCTTTGTTGCTCCGGCTCGTCCCTGTCTGAGCCCGACGATCTGTCTGATGAATCATCTTCACTAAGACCTGCTCAAAGGTTGTTCAGGTCATCATGTGCTCTGTTTCGGAAGGTCGGGTTACATCCTACCCCTGCGAGCCATTAGTCCAGCAAGGTCTGTTGGCGTGAGGTCATCCTTGACTGCGAAAGATATGTCGAAAACCTCCAACTCGGCACAAGACCGCGATTTCCATCCCCACCAAGGCTTCCGAAGGCCTGATTGTCCCATTGAGGCAGACCACAGACCTATGCGTTTCAAGAAGGCTGCCTAAAAGAAACCCAAATTTGTGAACGCGATTGTTGGAACTCACGATTACTCGGAACTTAGACTTACCTCTGAAGCTTTGCTTCAATCGGTCAGACTATCTACGATCAGTCGTCCCAGGTAATTAGGTGGTCTGAATGGAAGACACGTCTATCTGGCTTGGGGCAATGAGAAAACCCCGCGGTGCGTGTTGATGGGTAAGGTATATTGTTGAGGACGTGGGAAAGAGCGCCACAGTTCCTCGATTAGACCGGTTTCGGCCGATTGATGTTAGATAGACGTCTTTCCCCTGAAAGACGAAGATATTCCGACATTTAACCTCTGCGCCGGCAATCAAAACACTGAAAAGAACGAGCAGGTCAATCGAATTACGGGTCGCGTTCAGTCCTAAGAATAGCAGGGAAATTTATAAGAGACATTTTGGGAAAAAGGTGTGGTATAGGGTGTGACGGCAAGAGACGTGGAGATCAACCCAAGGCTTGACTGGAGAGAGAAAATCGTCTAAATAGAGAAAAATGGCTGCTCGCTCGGAGCCGTTTGTCTCGCAAAGGGGTTGTGGCTCCCAGTCGGCTGAGTGGCCAAGGTCTTGCCAGCAGCTTGACCATACCGAAGATTGCCGATATTACCGAACGTGTCTTGCCCATCATCCCTAAATCGCAACCATCAAATCAGAAACGATTGCGACAACATCAATAAAGCAAGAAATCGATCAAACCTATTAGCGAACAAGTTGTCCAGTCGCGAATGAGCGTCGCTCGTGATAGCACCCGGTCTGCGCGCGTTCGCGAGGGTGTTGGCGGAGGTAGGACTAGGGGTTGGCTGTGGACTAGGCGCTTGTTGAGATTGCTGAGGTGCGGAACCGAATGCTGGGGAGGCGGACTGTG
>KN823048.1:8863-40030 GCA_000827465.1 Tulasnella calospora MUT 4182 | reverse complement strand
ATGCCAACTGCAGCCCAAACCTAAGAGGTAAAGTTTCTCATTTTTAAAGGGAGATAGGGGATAGTTCTAGACAGGTGTCTGAAAATGGGGCCTCCAAACTGGGCTTTTGATCTTGAATTCAAACACTTGACAGATTTCCTAAGTTTACTCAAATGGTTGCAAAACACCCTCAACTCAATTCCAATGTGCCTTGACAAGTTTGTTTGTCTGTTGGATAGGGGATGCACTAGCTTCTTGTTGCACACCAGTTGTTGGGGTAGTGCACAAACTGTGGGAACGGTCATCACTGCACTGGAATATGTTTAGAAAGGTAAGAACTTAGACTAGTAATAGCGAATACGGTAATCTATGTGTAAGCTTACTGTCAGAAGTCAGTCAAGGTCAGAGGAGATAATGACAGGCTCTTAGAGAGGAACTGGCATCAAGATCAATGGTTAACAGAGTAGAGATCATGAGGCGAGAGTGTCACACTAGCACAATGGTCAAGAGATACTTCGGATTGAATAGACAAGAGGTGGCATGAGGAACAAACCTCCTCATTCCACCGTGGTTATATACTATGGATAATTCTAATCAGCAACCCCCCCTTATCCAGCAACCCCCAGCAACCCACATACACAGCAACCCCCGGTTATCAAAAATTCACCGGATCGAATAAGTTTGAGACCTTGTTCATCCTAGGCCATTGCAGCGATCAGTGGCACTGGTACTTCAACCGTGGGAGATGTCGAAAGAAATTTGAATCGTGCACGGAACCCAAACCTCCAACTGTGACCATGCCTTGTCCCTCCTCCCACAGTCTTCAGGTGGTCAACCAGCAACAAGCAAACCTGCACGTCTTGAAGCTTCGTAAAAAGGCCGTTATCACATGCATAACACATCAAGTGGCTGTTTGCTGGTTTTTGGATGGGAGCCTCACGTCGATCCCAGCCGGTCTTTGACCTGCATCTGACTTGATCTCAGCTCCACCTTCGGCAACACTTACAATGCTGTTAGGTATGTATTTTCAGTGCTCATTTTCAATACGTTGACTCATTGTTTCACAAGACTTGGACAGCCAACCTCACAACCCAACCTTCGGCGATGCATCGAATGGATACCTTTTTCCTTCTCGTGGCCATCTCTCAGCCTCACGGTCGCCTCTCGACCTCTCACCGCCGCTTTCGACACCTCTTGCGACTGCTCAACCTCCCATGCCACCTCTTTTGGCCGTCGCGGCCGTCCCTAGGCGTCTCGCGGTCACCTTCGTTCCTCTTGCCACCGCTTTCGATGCCGTGTCATCACCCAACCTTCGCTGTGACCGCTCTACCCATCAGCACCTTCCTGATCCAGCCCTTGCTTCAATACCCTCGCCCGGTGTCTCTTGCCTCGGAAAACTCGCCTTCTTCTCTTTCAACTGCAACAGTTCAGCACACTGACTCACTTCCTTTCGCGACATGACAATGAAATGACATAGGGTAATGATCTTGTTCCTAGTGAGTTCCTCTCATCTTCACTAGTAGTTTCCGAAATGCTGATGCTATCCTGCCTATTCGGAACGTTAGGCATTCAGGGAACTGCTTAGGTGATGAATGCGCCGTCCTTGCCTTCAGGAGTTCTCGAACATCGCCGCCCAATATTTTCCATTTTTGGTTGTGAAAGGTACAGTTTTGCTCCATTTCATTGACCATCGGCTGCGGTTGCTGACTTGGTTTTGATGAAATTGCTGTGATAGGGCGGTACCGGAGTGCCGCAACACTTTCGATCCCGTTCCCATCAAGTCACAGGACTCCCTCTCGGCGATCTTCTGAACCTATAAAATAATGTGCTCAGGTCTGTTGTTTCCAGACATCTGCCCTCCCCTCTCCGTCCTTCATGGTTGTCAGTGCTGACGGTCAACCCTCTCCGACTCCCCGTTACTCGCAGCAGTTCTTCAACAATGTCAGCTTTGCGGACCTCCCTTCTCTCTCCCTTCCCTCGACTCTACCCAATGGCAGCCTCCTCAAGTACATGTGGCTTGGGAAGGATGCCGGATTTGGTGGTATATCTGCATTTCGCTTCGGTGAACGGATTCCTTCACTGCAAGACCTAGGTCCGATTATGCAAGTGATCGAGGAAAAGCAGATCGAGGGTTACCAAGGAGTTGAGCTTACATTAACGGAGGACGGTTGGTGCGCGATTCGCTACGTGTCCATTGAAATTGTCAGACCTCGACGTCGGTCAGAGGGCTGGTACTGAGACTAGAGACTTGGGGTGCTGAGGGTGCAGGTCGTTACTGAGTGGTAAACAGAGAGAGATCCCTAGGCGAACGTATTCACGCTAGGACGAGGACTGGGGGAGGTACTTTGACTGGTAGTATACAAGAGGCAAAGTGAGGAACAACCCTCCTCACCTAGGCTAGTATTTATATACACGAGAGACGTAGAGAGAAAGGACGGAAGGTGGCGGAATACAAAGGAACGTTCTACAACCCATGACCATAGCTTACTGAGAAACATGCGAATACCACACGGCGCTGACTGATGCGCTGACGAATGCGCTGACGCGTCCATCACTTCAATGCCTCGTGTAGTATGGTGGACGAAACCCGGATATAACTTAACTTATCCCCTTTCTCCGATCCGTCGGCGTCCTCGATAACATCACATTTCACCAAGGTCGTGACAGAAATGGTATGGAGTTTCGAAAATTGTTAAGCCCTTTAGACTGATGCTGCATGTTCGGCAGATCCGCCAGTATATTCATATTCACAATGCTACTCCCCACATCCGTCTTGCCAGCCAACTCCACGCCTCTCTTCTTTCATATTTGCACACCAACCCCTCCGCCTCATTAGCGATCATTATCGAGAGCCTCTCTACCTTTCCGATCCGCCACTGCCTTTCCGGATATTCCTCACACGTCCCCATCTATCAACTTGCATCCCTGCTTGGGGATCAACAAGTTGAAGATGATGTAGTCAATATCCAGCTCGAACTTCTGTATCTCAACCGCAGCCTCACCGCAACCCCACGGAACTTTATCCTACCAGTCTTCTTTCCCCATGCCTTACTTCAAGCGTACAGCAGATCACCACGCATCTACACCCCTCTACTCTCCCGCCTTCGCTCCGCCATCCAGCAGTCAATCACTCAACAGTGGTTTTCGGGGCTATCATTTGTCTACTGCGCTGGCTTCCACTATACCTCATATCACATTGATCACCATGGCCGCTTATTTTGGGGAAATTCCCTGCCAGGCGAGTTGGTGCCACAACAGGAGCTAGTGGATGCGCTCAAGTGGTTTCTTGATGGCCTGGCCATCTCCATCGCATCGGTGCTGTCCATGGGGATGCCGCCGCAGAATGAGTGGAGCCATGACTGTGCACTATTCGCGTTGGAAGGGGTTAGGAGTTGGGTTGAGCTGAGCTTGCCATGGCTGTGGCTCCGTGATGTTAAACAGCTTCGGCCTCATTGGATTGTTGAACTTCTGACTCACAGTAGTCAAGCTGCTCCGTACGAGGTACAAGAATTCCATACTTTGGCTGGCATTCACAAACTCTATCTAACCTCTTACTATTCTCAGCATCTTTCATGGTACGATCAAGCTGTACTACCCGATGTAGCAACCGGAGAAGACTGGACAACCAAGTTTTCAGGCAGCTATTCTTGGGAGGATGACTGGACTTTGCATAAGGTCATTGTATGTCATTGCTCTCCTATTTCATCTACAACTATCTGACTACCTACTCCATTTTGGATCTCAAGATTTAGCACCCTGTTTTCCAAGTTGCTGCTCCCCCCAGTCTAGTTCCTATTCCCCAGCACTCTCCAGCCATTTCATCAGCACTTTCCGATTCTGATGAGCCAACTTCGGATTCTGCCGACTCGTCCTCTGATTCCGACTACCAACTGTCATCTCGCATGGAGTCGCCCGACCCCCTGACTCCACAGCAACCACGCCTAAATGCTCAACCTTCGACTCCACCACCGCCTGTCATCGATCTCACCTTCCTGCTATCATCGCCCTCAGTAGTCACTCCACGTCTTTGTTCCAAGGTCACTGCCGGCATTGAAGTCATTGACTTGACATTAATCACACCGCGCAAGCCAACAAAACCGGTAAAGCGCCCTCGCAGTTCATCATCGCCTACGGTCCCCTTGTCAGTTCCACCTCCACCCCATAAAAAAGCATCGATTCAGAAGGCTCGCTTTTTGGACGATGGAGGAGAGGAGTCAGACTGTAGTGATAACTCGGTTATCCTTCTGGATCAGCCGCAGAGGGAGGGTCGAGTCCTAGGGCTTTCTATTCAGGAAGGAGATGTTTTTGGATCCCTCACTGAAGCAAAGACTGCCGTTAAGGTGGCGGAGGAAGCATGCGGCTTCATTATAGTGACGGGGCAGACAAGACGGCACCGCAACGGTGTCGACATCATGCGGGTTACCATGCGATGCCAAAGCTATCAGCGACCACATGGGATGCATAACCTCGGAATTCACCCATCTGACCACCGAAAGGCCAAGAGCCACAAGACCGACTGCCAAGCTTGGGTCAATCTCCGCCCTCGATCATCGCAAGTCGGCGTGTGGTATATATCATCACTTCAGCTCCACCACAACCATGCCACCCCTCTTGCACCTGGGGGCAGAGCTCGCCAAGGCCTGACCACGGCGCAAAAGGCTACAGTAGCTGAATTATTTGTGCGGGATGGAAACTTCAACCGCCAACAGATCCGCGCAATTCTCCGAAATAAGCATCCCGACGATGAACTTGAGATCCGTCAAATTAGCAATCTCATCAATAGTGCTCGTCGGGAGGGCCAAGAGGAGATAGAGGCAGGGGGAGATGTGAATGCCCTGATCCGAAGACTCGAACAGGCAAACAGGGAAGATGTTCGTGCAACGCACCGTATCAGGACGACTTCCGAAGGCCGCGTTGTTGGGATATGGTGGCAGACTGCTGAGCGGCACTCGTTTCTTCTACGTTACCCCGATATCCTCCTGAATGACAATTCTTATGGAAGGAACAAGTACGGTTACTGCCTCAATGTTGGGATCGGAATCGATGGAAGTGGCAAGTCGCATCTCGTCTGGTATGCACTTCAAGAACGGGAGGATGTCGCATCGTACGAATGGGTCCTTCAGATCCACCTGGATGCGGCAGGTGGAACATGCCCAGAAGTCTTCGCCTCGGACCGAGATCCTGCTCTCGAGATCGCAGTGACGAACTGCTTTCCTCTTGCCTTCTACATAAAGTGCCTCTCACACCTCGGAGGCAATATCTACGATAACACCCACTCTAAACTTGGGAGCCAGTGGCCAGAGTCTGCGGATGACTTCCGGACTGTCTACCGTGCTGCCCCACCAACGCTCTCCGACGAGCCCTGGGCGGAGCTAGTAAAGAAGTACCCTTCAGTGGCACCATATCTTCAGCAGCACATCTACCCTGACCGCAAGCATTTTGCTCATGCGTGGCTATCTGTTCGTTTCACAGGAGGAATCCGAACAACTGGACGTGTTGAATCCGAAAATCGTACCATCAAATCCATGACTTCCCCGAACCTCAACTTTGTCCAACTATACGATCGGCTAGCTGCGCGAGCAAAAGAGCAACATGAAAATCACTTAATTGCTGTCCGAGATGTGAGTTCCATTATCTCGACATTCTCAGATCTGGTCCTTGGCTCTGTACTTACGATTGCTCTGCAGTCATCAAGACGGCAACACCAGAAGCATTTCGATATTCGCCTCGCTGCTGAGTCTCATTGATGAATACTGCGGTCCTTTAGCCTTACATCGGACATATGATGAGCTCCAGGAGTCGCTTTTATATACTGTATTTCTTATTTGGAAGCCTAGAAATTTTGCCACATGGGTACGTTATTCTATTTGAATGATGAGGATGAGAATAGCTACTTAAAGCTTTGTCATAGCACCAATACTTCCTACAAACAACTCGCAATGAGCCTGGATTTTCCTGGGAAGATGGCGAGTTGAAGGTCAGGATGCTTGATTGCAATATGACTAGCCCGCTGTGACTAATTAGAACTGCAGATCTCCTAGAGCGTTCGTGACCATCGCCGTAATGATCAAGTATATATATCCTCCGAGTGGCTGTTCCACCAAATATCACACAATCCTCTTTCGGTCACCAATGTCTTCCGGGTTACCCTCCCCTCACAGTCAGGGGCACCTGTTGAACATCTTGTGGTGCTTCTTGAGAACGGGGGTTATCTTTGCGATTGCTGTATGAATGTCACTCTTGGGATACCGTGTCGACATTTTTATGCGGTGTTCAAGGCCTGCCCACATCTCCGCTTTAGTATTTCCATGATCCGAAAGCGGTGAGTTGCACTTATTACTACTCTTCCCGAGTTGCCGATTGTGGTGTCTGATGCCTGCTTCCTCAGCTGGCTCAAAGACCCTCGACTTGATACTAGTAACATACCCCCAATCACCATGACACACACCTCCACCGAAGAACGGATTCGGGCCCCTGGAGTTCTCCTGGCAAACCCACTCGAAAATCAGCCAAAGGTACAGACTGTCACGACTCCACCACCCCCAACACAAACCGTTCCTTCACAAGTGGCCTTTCATGAAACACAGTCAGCTCTCAAGCCAATCCTTAAATGGATCCGAACTCAGGAAGACCTGGACTTCGTGATTGAAGGACTGAATGCAATCCAGTGGGTGATAGTCTTTTGTCCTACCTTCCTTTCAATTGACCAGCCAACCCTTTCTTCTCCATCCAGTGAAGACCAAGAGTCGTCAACACCTCGGAAGCTCACTTTACACGATCCTCCTGTTCCCACACGCGTTGGTCGTCCTCGCACAGCTCGACTTACCGCCGGTCGTGAAGGCAAAGGCCCCAAGTCCAATGGCGGTGGCGGCCAACACTACCATGTCCCCCCACCAAAACCCATGCAATTACCAGCCCTCAAACCTCTTAGAGTCACAAAACAGTCTGAAATGGAGTCTGGACGCTCGGCGGACCGTCTCCAGTGTCACGATTCGTGGACCTCGAACCGAGCAAGGCGTACGTGGACTGTGGCTATGAGAGCGAGATCCCTAGGCGATCGTAATCACGCTAGGACGATGGTTGAGAGGACTGTTGTATTGGAATAGACAAGAGGCGGAATGAGGAACAAACCTCCTCATTCCGCTGTGGTTAAATACTAAGGAGTGGCTGTACTTAGAATATCCTAGAATAGTAAAGAACATTGTGGAACAGGATGGAAACGTTCGACCAGGGATGGTATCAGCAACATGCGGGGTGAGAAGCGAGACATGGAAGACAGGATGGATTTTCATGGACGACGGAAGGGTGAGTCGATAGGCATGCGATGAGATCTTGTCTTCGACCTTGAATGGCCCCAGTCGTTTTGCTGCAAGCTTAGTTGATGGTTGATCGGTCGTGATGTTTCCTGCATCTAGCCAGACTTTGTCTCCTGTTTCATACGATGGTTCCTGTTGCCTATGCTCATCGTAGAATTGCTTTTGTTTCTCTTGAGCCAACACCATTGCCGATTGGATCTCCTTTTGGACGACTGCAATTCTCTCCAGCCAATCTTCAGCCGATGGGTTGGACTGCGCGCTGGACGGCATGTTGGTGAAAGTTGGATTGTAACCTCGGCTAGCCATGAATGGAGTCGTGCCGATGGAGGAGTGAAGGGAATTGTTGTACGCGAATTCGGCAAAGGGAAGAAGTTCGTCCCAGTCGTCTTGTCGATGATTGCAAAAGATCCTAAGGAATCCTTCAACATTTTGATTCGTCCTTTCTGTTTGGCCGTCGGTCTGAGGGTGATAAGCGGTGGAGAAGGTGGGCTTGACGCCAAGGCTGTTGAACAAGGTGGGAGAGAACGGAGCATTGAATTGGGGCCCACGGTCTGAGACGATTCGGAGGGGGAGTCCATGAAGTCTCCAGATGTTGGCGATGAACAGTTCAGCTGTCTTGAATGCATTTAACCCTAGTTCCTTGGTGGCGATGTAATGCGCTTCCTTGAGGAGTCGATCCACGACCACTAGAATGGTATCGTTGCCTTGCCTCGTGATTGGGAGTTTGGTAATAAAGTCATACGAAACGTCTTGCCATGGCCCTGTAGGGACTGGTAGTGGTTTGAGGAGCCCGATCGGTTTGGCGTGATGGGGTTTATTTCGTTGGCAGGTATCACAGGCGTCCACGTATCGATTCACGTAAGATTTCATTGACGGCCAGTAATATCCTCTTGACACTAGTTCCAAGGTCTTTGCTTGTCCTGGGTGCCCGGCGATGATGGAGTCATGGTACAGTTGCAGGATCACACGTTTCAGTTCTTCGTCATTGGGAACATAGATCCGATTTCGATAGCGTAGTAGTCCTTCTTTCAGTTCGTAATCCGACATTTCTTTTTGGATCTTTGCTGGTGCGGAGGTTGGATCGGCTTTGAAGTACGCTAGTACTGACTTTATTGTGGGGTCGTTGTGGAGGGAGGAGGTGATTAGGTCGACTAATTCTTGGTCCGTTGCCATTCTTCTATTGTAGTTTCCTCTTCTTCATCATCCGCCTCGATCTCTTCGATTCTTGATGGTGGTAGAAGCGTCAGGGACGGTTCTTCTGCCCCCTCTTCAGGACGGTGGTCCGGTCAGCGGGAAAGTGCGTCGGGTTTGCCAGATTTAGTGCCAGGGCGGTAGGAGATCGTAAAGTCGAAGCGGGAAAGGTCTTGAAGCCAGCGATGTTGACGGTCATTGAGGATTTGAGCCTTTTTGAAAAACTCCAAGTTCTTGTGATCGGTGAGGATTCGGACGGGGAATTTTGCTCCTTCCAAGTAGTGGCGCCAGTATTTAAGGGCTCGAACGATCGCCAGCATCTCTTTGTCATAAATGTCGTACCGTCGTTCCGAAGGGGTCATGGATTTGGACATAAAGGCGTTGGGGTGGATCCTGCTGTCTGACGTCTTCTGTGAAAGTACCGCTCCGTACGCGTATCCTGATGCATCAGTTTCCAGGAGCGAAGGGAGATTAGGATTGTGGTGGGCGAGGATGGGGGCGGTGGTGAATCGTTCTTTCAATTGGTCAAAAGCATCTTGGCACTTGGACGACCAATCCCAGGGTGTTTCTTTTCGGAGGAGGTCTGTGATAGGTCCCGAGAGTTTCGCGAAATCTTTGACGAATCGGCGATAGAAGTTGGCGAATCCTAGGAAGGTCTGGATATCTTTGACGTTTCACGGAGTGGGCCAATCCTTGATAGCTTCAACCTTGTGTTTGTCCATCGAGATCCCATCCTTGCTGATCCAGAGTCCTAGGTAGTCAGTCTCTTTGACGAAGAATTTGCATTTCTTGGGGTTGCAGAAAAGTCTATTCGCCCTGAATCTTTGTAGAACCTCTTTCGTGACTTCCACGTTCTCTTCCCTTGTCTTGGTCACCGGCATCGTGTCGTCCAGGTAGTTGACTACGGATTCGTCAAGGAGATCATGCAGGACATGATTGATGAACCGTTGGAAGACTGCTGGAGCGTTGCAGAGTCCGAAGGGCATGACCGTCCACTCGAACAGGCCGAAGCGCGTTTCGAAGGCGGTCAGCCATTCGCTACCTTCTGCTATCCTGATAAGGTGGTATCCGCTTCTAAGGTTGAGTGGGGAGAAGTACTCCTTGTTTTGAAGGCGATCGATTAGCTTGGAGGCAAGGGGAATAGGGTATTGATCCTTGACAGTGATGTCATTAAGTTTCCGGTAGTCGATGACCCATCGTTTCTTTCCATCCTTCTTTCCGACGAAGAAACAGGATGAGGCGACCGGCGAGTTGGATTCACGGATGTAACCTTTTCCCTTCATCTCGTCTATCCATTTCTTTAGCTCTTTGTTGTCGCTCACCGATCCTTGATAGAGTCCTCCTGGTTTCGGTAGTTCCGCTCCTGGCATGAGTTCAATTTTGCAATCATAGGGGCGGTGCGGTGGAAGTGGATGGTCGAAGGTTGGTTCCTGAAAGACGTCTAGGAATTCGTGGAGTTCCGAGGGAATCATTTCTTCGAGGGGTTTTGTCGCTCCTTGGTGTTCGGAGGCAATCTTTGCCGAGATGCTGGTTCCTGCTATTACTAGTTCTGAGACCGAATGGACCTCGATTGGTGGCAAATCCTCGCATCCTTCTGGTAGCTCCTCAATCACTGGTGATGGTGGGCGCTGGTCCGGCTGTCCATTGGTTTTTCCAAAGACATCCGCAGGAGTGTCAAGGCAACGATGCGAGCAGTAGGCGTCGTCAAATGTTACTCGCCTCGTTCGCCAGTCGACTTGGGGGTTGTGTTCGTGCAACCAGGGAGCGCCTAGGATGACTGGGTGTCTTCCTATATTTGCGACGTCCATGACGATGGCTTCTTCATGGTTTCCCATTCTGAGGTTGGCTTTAACTTCTTTATCAATCACTCCGAGAGAGTGGCCGTCAATAGCGACTGGGTGCCTGGGGAATTGTTTTCGTTGAGTAGGAATGAGGTTTTCGAAAACGAATGCTTGGTTGATGAAGTTCGAGGTAGCGCCTGAATCTATCATGGTGGTGGGGAAGGCTGTGACTGGTCCTGAGCTCATCTTAGTAGGTACGATCAAGTGCGTGGAGGGATCAAGTGGCATATTATTGGCATGGGACATAGCAACATGATCAGTACCTAAGAGATGGTGTAGGACAGAAGTGCGACTTGGCACAGTCAGATCGCGCTGGGTTGAAAACCCGAAGACGAGGGCTGGCCCGTAGTGGTGGGGGCATTGTTTCGAAGGAAGGGATTATTGGGGCTGGGGGTAGGGACGAGGACAGGAGTGTTAGAGGTAGCGGCAATGGTGGGGGTGAATTCGAGGGTTGCCTGGCGTTGTCGATGAGAGGCGGCCGTGTGCCCAGCCTGCCCACAGTAGAAGCACAACCCTCCTTGCTTTCGGCGGAGCCTTTCTTCTGGTGATATGGGTCCTTTCCTGGCAGCGTCGATATGGATGGGGACTGGTTGGGAGTGCATGAAGGAGTTGGGGGCATTTGATGGGGGCGTAGGAGCTGGTGCAGCTGGTTGGGGACGTGGGGGCTGAGGACGTGGTGGCTGAGGTCGCGAGCCATGATTGTTGTTCTTCTCTTGCTTTCGTTCCCATAGGCGGTCATTGATGCGAGTGCAGAGGGTATACAATTTCTCCAACGTGGCTGGTTTTTCATGGTAGACCAGTCTGTCTTTAACTCCCACGCTCAATCCTTGCCAGTAGGCATGTTCAAGGGCCGAGTCGTTCCAGTTGATATCGGCCGTAATTCATCTAAAGTCCGCCATATAGGTGGCGATGGGGCGGCTTCCTTGAGAGAGAGCTTCGAGTTTCCGGATGGCCGTCCCTTCCTTATCCGGGTCTCCAAATGCCGTGACAAATACTGCTTTGAAGGAATCCCAGTCATGCGATTCGTTCTTTAGTTGCGCGCCCAGGAGGTCTTTGAGAATATAGTCCCCCCATGCTTGCGCGGTGCTTGAGGGGTAGCTGAGGGCAAATTGAACCTTTGCCACATCATCTGGGAATTCGCTGGCTCGAGCCAGGAAGTAGTTTTCGCAGGTTAACAGCCATCTTTCCGCGTCTCCTCCTCGACTCTTTCCGTCATAGGTATTGGGTTCCTTGATCTTCATTTTTGTTGCTTTGGGTTGGGCTTGGGGTGGTGCCTGAGTGCCTAATCCGGCTACTTGCAGGGCTGCGATGATTGCGGCGAGGATGTTGGGGTCTATTGTTGGTAGTGTTGGCTGTTGGATGGGCTGAGTGGGTTGCATGGGTTGTGTGGGTTGTCCGGGCGTGCTTGTGGAGGATGGGACTCCAGTCGTTCCTTGTTGGGTGCCCATGATTGTTGGTGTGTTGAGCGAGATGAGGTTGGGTGAAGATGTCGATCGAGGGAGGTTGAATGCTGATGGTGTGCTCGTAAAGCTCATACACTATTGTACTCGATGACAGTATCGATAGGAAGAACTTGATAGGCTCGGGAGATGGCTTGGGTGACTGGAGTGTAGGGGACAAGGAGGTTCGATTTGGTGAAGGAAACTTCGGACTTAGGGAAGTTGTTGAGGAGATACTTGAGGGTGACACAGGGGCACTTGGTGATGTCGATGCGTGCATGATCATTGGGTTCAACTTGTTTCTGGGTGTTCTGAGAGGATTGAGGATTGTGACCTGGAGGCTCAGGTGTCACTTGAGGAGCTTTCAGCAGCTTCTGTGTCATGACCCTGGTTGAATGTGATGTTATCAAGGATGCCAATGGATCAGAGATAGAGTTAAGTTATCCCCAAGTTTGCCCACTACCCAACATGAGGCAATAGCACCAGGATGCGTCAGTGCATCAGTCAGCATATCAGTCATGGCCTCATGGTATTCGTATGTTTCTTTGTAAAGTTATAGTCATGGGTTCGTAAATGTCAAGCTTACAAGGGCAAGCACTTAGGTCCCCAAGGTTGTGATTAATTCTAAGAGTTCAGTGGAGGACTTCCCATGCAGCAGGGAAGGGACAAGGTTGGGAAAACGGTTAGGCAGCAGAGTGTATTTGAGGTATGTAGTCAAGGGAGTACAATGGCTGGTGAGGACAAAGGTTGCTGCGTTGGGGAGACATTCCCTCCGCCAATGCAGCCTACATTATATAGCTGAGGACCGCAGCATGTGCAGTTGGTCGGTACCAAGATAAGAGTGAGACAGAAGCACAGCATGACAAATGCTGGGATCATAAGGGTGCTGCAGTGAGGACAACTGGCTTTCAGAAGAAAGGTACGAGAGACAAAAGCCTGTTGTTAAGAGGGTAATTGTGGAAGGGTCTTCAAACTTCTGGGTGGTTGTACAACAATACTATTCATTCTATTCTACCGTGAGACTTATATACTAGGTACTAAAAACAACTACAAATAGGTACATACAATGTTTGTAATTACTGGACATGATAGACTTTAACACACCCCCTTAATTCGAACATTACATAAGGCCTAGGCTAAGATGATGCTCTTCCACAAGAGGTTTCGGTAAAGGCTTGGTCAGGATATCGGCCATCATTTGCCCTGTTGGGATAAAGTGGATGGAGAGGTTCTTGTGTCTGACTTCTTGGCGGATGTCCACATGCTTCATGCGACCATGATGCTCAGGGTTTTGAGTGACAGCAATGGGAGATTGGTTGTCCATTATCAAGGGTGACGGTTCGTCCATCTTGAATCCAAGTTCCTTGAGTAGCCCACACATCCACACAACTTCTTGTCCTGCTGTAGAGGCAGCAATGTATTCTGCTTCAGTTGACAACCAGGCTACTGAGGATTGTTTCTTGCTGGACCAACTGATAGCTCCTGTTCCCATTTTTAAGAAGTATCCAGTTGTCGATCTCCTTGTGTCTAGGCATCCTGCATGGTCTGCGTCGCTGTAGGCTCGGAATATCTCACTTGACAGATTTGTCTTGCCTTCGATCGATTTGTAGGTGAGCTTCAAGTCCATAGTTGCTTTTAGGTACCGCAAGAGATGCTTGACTGCTTTCCAATGAGCCATGCCTGGGTCGGCGTTGAATTGGGCAAGTTTGGCTACCATGTATGCAATGTCTGGTCGGGTCGCTACTGCTAGGTACATGAGGGCTCCTATGGCATTAATATATGGGATTTTGTCCATTTTGCTTCTTTCCTCATCGTTCTGTGGTCCTTGGTCTTTGGTGAGTCGTGAACCTGGTTCCATGGGTGTCCCAATGCCGCTACAGTCTGTCATGTTGAACCGATTTAGCATGTCAAGGATGTATTGCCATTGTGAGAGTTGAAGAGAGTGGTCTTCTCTGTCGTATTCTACTTTTATGCCAAGGAGGTAGGATGTGGGGCCAAGGTCTCGGACCTTGAAGTGCTTCCCGATCTTGTTCTTGATCCACGCAATTCGTTCAGGGGATTTAGACGTAATGGTGATGTCATCAACGAACACGGGTAGGATAACACGGACTCCGTCAAGTTGCCATACATAGATGCTGGGGTCTGCATTCGTCCTTTTGAAGCCGAGTCCTTCCAAGGTTTCTCCAAGTTTTTGGTACCATAGTCTTCCAGCTTGTTTCAGCCAGTATAACCCCTTTTTGAGTTTGCACACCCATTTTTCTCCATTTCTAGAATGTTCATAGCATCCTTCAGGTTGGTCCATGTAAACTTCATATTCCTTTTCCAGTTCTCCATTTAGGTACATGTTGGAGATGTCGAGGGATTCAATCTGTTCACCATTTAGTGCTGCTTGGGCAAGGATTGCGCGAAGTGCTGCTGGGCACGCTGTTGGGCCGAATACTTGGGCAAAGTCCATGATCTGTGCATAGCCTTTTGCGACTAATCGAGCTTTGTATCTATCAATTGAACTGTCCGCTTTTCGTTTGACAAGGAATACCCATCATGATCCAATTGACTTCCGTCCTTCAGGTAATTTAACCAAGTCCCAGGTTCCATTGCATCTCAGAGTTTCCACTTCTGTTTCAGCTGCCTCAAGCCATTTCTCTGCATCTGGTCACGTCATTGCTTCCCTCCATCCTTTTGGTGAGTCTTTGGGTTGAGTTGCGGTGCTGAGTGCCTTTTCCAGTGCGATTCTTAGTCCGATTTGGTGGGCATTTTTCCATGACAGGAAGTCATCGTTCTCTCCGTAGACATATGCAAGTGACTCAACGATGGGCGTTGCTTTTAGTGCAGCATCTATGTCCGCTTTGTCGTCTTCACTTTCGGAGATTTGAGCTTCCATCAGTTTGAGAGGGAAAGCACCAGGTGGTGGAGCGCTTTCATCATGATCTGATTTATTTTCTTCACCCCCTTGATCCACTACCTGTTTTCTCTGTGGAGCTGGTTTTGTTGTCCTTCTTTTCCCATCAAAGTAGTCTGTGACATTTTCGGCTGCTTTTCGTAAGGGTCTGCTTCCTCCTTGTGGTGGTTCGAGTATAGTCGGTGCTGGCTTTGCTGCTGTTTCTGCGAATGTCCTCTTCCTCTGCAGTGTCTTCTCCTGTTGGGTTTGTTTAGTTGGTGATAGTGCTGGAAATTCAATAAGGGTTTTTGGTGGAGGAGTTGGTGGGCTTTCCTTCTTTGGTGGCACGTCTGGTGTCGTTTTTGGTGCTGGTGGGTTAAGAGGAGGAGGAAGAGTGGAAGGCAACAGGGCTGATGGTGTTTCTTCATCGCCATTTCTCGTCCAGAATTGTTCGATTTTTGCCATATCTGGTGTTTTGGTATTTTGTTTCGTTGACAAACCAGGGAACATTTGTTCATCGAAAATGGCGTCTCATGTGACATTGACCTTCTTGGTGATTGGGTTGTAGTACTTCCAACCTTTCTTTCCTGCTTCGAATCCGATGAAGATGCATGGTCGTGTGTGGGATTCTAAGTTTTTCCTATCTTCCCGTGATACATTAACGAAGATGCGGCATCCGAATGTTCGATACAGGGTTAGGTCTGGTTTCTTTTCATGGAAGTATTCGTAAGATGTGACGTTTGAGACCGCTGCTGATGGTGTGGCGTTGAGGATCTCGGTTAGGTAAAGCAAGGGTTGGCTCCAAAAACGCTGTGGAAGTTCGCTTGATTTAGCATTGCCACTATTCCCTCTGCTAGAGTCCTGTTGAGTCTTTCAGCTACTCTATTTTGGGAAGGTGTGGCTCTGACTGTTCGTTCTCGGACAATGCCTCGGTCGTCGAAGAATTTCTGAAGCTCAGTGCTCATGAATTCACCTCCTTTGTCATCTCTGAAGATCTTGACTTTCCTTCCTGTTTGGTGTTCGATCATTGTGATCCATTGTTTGATGATTTCAGACGCTTCACTCTTGGCTTTCATCAGGATTGAGGTTTTTAGTCTGCTAGCATCATTGACTAGGACAATCCAGTATTTGTATCCTGATATGGTTTTGGGGAGGGGGCCATGGACGTCGCAGTGTATCCGGAGCAAGATTTCCGTTGCTCTATTGCTTGCTAGTTTTGGGAATGGGTCTCAATGTCGCTTTCCTGCAATGCAGTGTTCGCAAATGTCTTTGATTTCTGACCCCCCCTCAACGATGAGACCGTCTGCCATTTTGTGGTCTATGAGCCTGTTCAGGCAGTCCCTCCCGATATGTCCTAATCTTTGGTGGATCAGATCCTTGCTGACTCTGGTGTGCAGTGCGTATTCTTTGTTTCCCAAAGTTTCCCCGTTGAGCACAGTGACTTTTCCTCTGATGATGTGAGCACAGTCTCTCCATCTTGCTGAATACGAGGTTTTCATTTTCAATTACCACATGTAGTTTCGCATCAAGGACGGCAGAGACAATGGAAAATAGATTATGTGCTAGGGCAGGCACGTAAAGAACATGAGATATGACAACAGATTCAAGCCCAACTGGATTAAAAACGACTGATCCTTTTCCTGTAGCGTAGACCGTATGATCGTTCGCTAGTTTGATTGGGATTCGGCAGGGTTGCATGTTTCGGATCCAGCTTCGGTTTGGGGTCATATGTGATGTTGCCCCAGAATCTGCGTTCCAAACAGTGTCAGTGACCTCTGTCTTTCTCCTTAAATGAGGGGGACATGCCAGTTTGTCAACTCCAGCGACAGCGGCTTTCTCAGGGCTTGCTTCAGTGACGCTGGCTTCCTTGGAGCTTGCTTCGGTGACGCTGGCCTTCTCTTGGGGTTCTTCTGCTGCAACCTTCGCTCTGGGTAGTCGTCCCAACATGACTCTGCAGTCCTTCGTATCATGCGACTTGTTCAGGCCATGCTCCTTGCAGAAGTGGGGTTGCCAGTCCTTCCCATCAGGTCTCCTGTTCGTCTTCCCTCTGAAGGACCTTGCTGCTAGTGCTGCAGTCGTTGTGGTGCCGATCTTGTCAGACCGAGCTTGTTTGGTGGCGTTTTTGAGCTCCTTGAGGGCGTCTGCTACTGTACCTACGCGAAGTTGAGCAACGGGGTGTGACAGCGTGACAAGAATTTGGGAGGTTAGCAACAGCAACAGAGGTCCGAGTCTCTGTGTGACATTAGCAACCGTTGGAACCGTGGTAAGCGATAAACAGAAACAAATAAACAGAATTCTATTCCATATTCGCCCAAACGCGATTTTCGCTCATGAAATCATGCCCGGATTTACTACTTTAAAGAGCTGGATGGTGCCCCAGACCAAAGAGGAGCGCCTAGAGAAGTTTCAGGTGGAGTTGAGGAAGGGCAATGAGGAACTCCGGATGAAGAAGTCGGCACAGAAACTTCTTGACGAAGCCAAGAAGTCGTCCAAGCGAGAAGATAACCGTCAAAGGCAGCGCCGGAGCTGCCAGAGAAAGGCTTTGTTGGCGGAGATGGTCGATCCCATCTCAGGAAAGACCCTTCGTGTAAGTCGGATGAAAAAGCAGTGTAACCATTTGGTTGGGTCTGATCATCCCAATTTGCGTAGCCCACACGCCTGTAGAAATAGACCAGACTGCGTCGTTCTCTTAGTCCAAAGACGTTTTATAGAATAGCTACTAATATGATATACTTACCTGCGTCGTTCTCTTAGTCCAAAGACGTTGGAGAAAAGAGAACGCGCAGGCGTACCAAAACAACTACTTATAAGGTAACGAACAAACACGTACACACTAACAACGCTTACACAACAACACTCCCACTCGTGGTGGTTGATTACCGTGGAGTAGTTGTGACAAGGTGAGATAAGAATTTCGAAAAAAGTTCGTGTCCAAGGGGCTTCGTGAAGATGTCCGCGATGTTTTCTTTACCAGAACAATACTCTAAGTCGATATCCTTTTCTTGCTGAATCCGTTTTGATGTGCTTGGCCCGACTGTGATCACTAATGTCTTGAGCGAGGATGAGTGCAGCATTGTTATCGCCATAGAGCAAAGTAGGGTTCTCTTGCCGGCAACCAAGGTCTTCGAGTAATTCGCGTAACCAGATCACTTGCCCTGCGGCGTTACTGAGACCCAGGTATTCGGACTCCATAGTCGAATTGGTAACGACATCCTGACGTTTGCTGCTCCAGCTGATAGGCCCGTCGTTGAGATAGAAGACATACCCTGAGGTCGATCGAGCAGTGTCGGGACAATCCTGAAAGGAGGCGTCTGAGTAGCCGATGAGTAATGGGGTCGTGGACGAAGAACCGCCAAGAGTCAAGGAGTGGTCGAGAGTGCCCTTAAGGTAGTGCAAGACGCGCTTGACACCATCCCAATGCTTCTTACCAGGGTTGCTCCCGAAGCGACTTAGTTTCCCGATGGCATATGCGAGATTGGGGCGCGTGCCGAGCATGAGATACATGAGACTGCCGATGGCCTCGAGGTAAGGGACGCGAGCCATCTTCAGTTGCTCCTTAGAGTTAACAGCTGGACAGTCCTCGAGAGTGAATTGATGGTTGGCGACGACGGGTGTATCGGAGGGATAGCAATCGATCATAGAGAAACGTTCGAGGATCGTTCAGGCAAACTTTCCTTGGTGGGCCGTGATCGTGCGTTTGTCGCGGTCGCGGTTCCATTCGATAGCGAGGTAGTAGTGAAGGGGTCCCATATCGTCAACATCAAATTGTGACTTGATAAACCGTTTGACCTCGTCCTTCTTCTTCTTCTTGTTCCCGGTGAGGGCCATGTCGTCAACGTGAGTGATGAGGATGACGATGTCGTTGCCGAAGTGTCCGACGTAGACACAGAAGTCGGCCGTGCTGCGGACCAACTTGAACTCTTTGAAGGTCGAGGTGAGCTTTTTGTGCCAGCATTTTGGTGACTGCCGTAAGCCGTAGAGGGTTTTCTTCAATCGCCAGACCTTCCCGTCGCTGGTTTCAAATCCCTGCGGAGGTTTCATGTAAACTTCCTCCTTGAGGTCGCCGTTGAGGAAGGCTGACTTGAAGTCGAGCTGGTCGATGTCCCAGTCTTGGCTAGCAGCGTAGCTGAAAACTGTACGGACAGTATCGAGACGAGGTACGGGCGCGAATACCTTATCGAAGTCCTCTCCCTTCTTCTGTAGATCTCCGCGAGCGACGATTCGGGTTTTGAACTTCACCGTCTGGCCGTCAGGTCCTGTCTTTTCCTTAAACACGTACGTGCAAGGTATAGCTTTGCGTCCAGGTGGTAGATCTACAACTTCGAAAGTACCAGTATTAACAAGACTTTGATACTCAGCTTGAATAGACTCCTCCCACTGTTTGGAGTCCGGGCCAGAAACAGCTTCGTGGTACGTTCTGGGGTCTGTAGCTGCCAAACCGAACTCGTATGCCAAACGGGCATGGTGTTGAGGCATCCAAGTCGTGTCGGTGTACTTTGGAGTTGTAGTGACGTTACGACGTGGACGAGCGGTTGCTGGTGGGGGAGGATCAGCGAGTGTTGGTGCACATGGATTAGGGGGAGGAATGGGAATGGAAGTAGGAATGGGAATGGAAGTGGAAGATGATAGGAAGGGTTCATCTTCGGAGTCGGAGTCGTTGCTAATGGTGATGGACTTGACTTTGGTGGACTGTCCAAAGGTTAGTGACTCCTTCGTCGAAGTGTACGATACATCTTCGAGGAACGTGACATCACGCGACGAAATTTCCTTCTGGGTTTCTGGGACATAGAAACGCCACGCCTTACGATTGGAGTCGTAGCCAACGAACATCGCTTTGGTGGCTTTTTCTGTGAGCTTCCCTTTTCGAACTTTCTTCGGGATATGAACGTAGGCGGTGCATCCGAATGGACGAAGGTGTGCAACGGAGGGTTTCGTGCCGTTGTTCCAGAGCGTAAAAGGGACATAGCCAGGGATGGCTCGTGAGGGTGCACGATTGCGGGTGTACATTGCATAGAGGAATGCTTCTCCCCAATATGCGTCTCCTAGGTTGGCGTCGATGAGGCAGCTAACCACGGCGTCGTTAAGGGTGCGATTAAGCCGTTCCGCCACTCCGTTCTGTTCAGGGGTATAGGGAGTTGAGCACCGGTGATGAATACCGTGCAAAGTGCAGTAGCGCTCGAACTCTCCTTCGTATTCGCCTCCGTTGTCCGTCTGGACAGCCCTGAGGATACCACCGGTGATCTTGTCAGCCCGGACGTGATAGTCCTTGAAGGCTTCGGCTGCTCCGGATTTCTCTTTTAGGCGATACACTACTCCGTATTCAGTATAGTCATCAAGGAAGGTGACGTAATATTTGTAACCTTCGCGAGTGATCGGGAAAGGTCCACAAATATCGGAGTGCACCAATTCGAGCGGCTTGGAGGCACGTGTTCGACCTGAGTTAGGAAATGGAGTACGAGTATGCTTGCCGCGAAGGCAGGAGTCACAGACTGGAGCGCTCCCACTGACTTGGACGTCGATGTCTAGATCGTCCACTAGTCCCTTCTTGGCCATGTCAAGTAGTGACGTGTGTCCAAGATGACCACAATGTCGGTGCCAGGATATGTTCGGCAACTTCGCGGGGTGCGCGTGCACGTGCTCCGGTATCTCCACTTCACCATGGCATCGGTACGAGTTTCCTACACGTGGTACAGATAACTCTAATTCCTCTCCGTCCCAGATGTCGATCCGTTTAGAGTGAAACTGGACCTTCCTCCCAAGATCGTCGAGATAACTGATGGAGATAAGGTTCACGATCCCGGGGACGTAATAGGCGTTGCTGATGTGGACGGGGACAGGAGGGGAATTGGGAGGGAAGAAACGAATCGATATACTGCCGGTACCGAGGGCGTTGGTAGTTGCACCGTCGGTGGCTAGCCTGATGGGGACTGGTTTGTCGAAAGGTTTGTAGTTCGAGAAGGCTTGTATGTTTCCGTGGAACACGCGAGTTGCGCCTGAATCGAACTCCCACCATTCGCCGGCGGCAGGTTGATCAGGTGTGGCCCTGGCTTCTTCCTCGATCAGGTTGGCGACCCAGCCCTTGTGATCCGTCCCTGGGGTTGCGTTGCCTCGTCCGCCACTACCCTTCTTATCATTGCGGCGCTGGTTCGACTTATCAGCTCCCTGCTGCGCTTGAGTCTGGGACTCTTTCTTCTTTTGGCACTCCACCTCCCAGTGACCTTCGCGCTTGACCGGTCTTCTGCTTCTGGTCATGTTGCTTCTGCATCTGCGTTCGCTGTGTCGGGTGTCGAGTGGCGAAGGCAACTTCAGGGTCGAGGTTGCTGTGACTGAAGCCCTTTCGGTCCACTTCCTCTTGCGAAATAAGGCTGATTATCGCGGCGAGGTCGAGTTTCTTTAGGTCTGTTTGCGCCGCGAGTATCGACTGCTTGACGACTGAATAGGATTCGGGCAGTGCGCCGATGAGGCAAATGGTGAAGTCCCAATCTTCACATGGTATCCCGGCTGACTGCTGCTTGTTGCGAAGCTGACAAAGCTGGTCGATCTGGGGTCCGAAGGGTTGGGATTCGTTGAAACGAAAGGTGGACATTTGCTGACGATAATAATACGCCGTGAGCAGACCCTTAGGCTTGTACGCGTCGGACAGAGCCTTCCAAGATTCGTAAGAGGTCTTGGCGTTGATGACAAGGGGGATGCAGTTAGGCGTGACGGCGAGGTTGATGGTAATCCTCGCTGCCTTGTCCCGAGCTATCCAGGCCTTGACGGATCCTGAGGTAGCCTCGCCAGTTGGTTTCGTCTCCGTTCCTTCGACGATGCTCCAGACGTCCTCAGATTCGAAGACGTTCTTCAATCGGAAGGACCACATGTCCCAGTTGCTGGCGCCTTCGAGGAGGTCGAGGCCTTTGGGCAACTTGAAAGTGCTGGGGAAGTTCCTCGGGCCCATACTCGGAGTACTGAGAGCGCCGCCGGACGCGGTTCCACCAGTGTTGGGTTGTAGTCGTTTGTCGTCAGACATCGTAGGGATGACTTAGGAGAGAGTATAGAGGGGTGAACGAATGTGAGGGAAGAGAGTGTACGAGCGGACAGTGGGTGTTAGGTCTTGGGTGTGGGTTTGAGTGTGGACCGAAGCTGATGCTGGATCACTTGGTCACTCTGGGCCCATAACCTGTATAAATAGACCAGACTGCGTCGTTCTCTTAGTCCAAGACGTTTTATAGAATAGCTACTAATACGATATACTTACCTGCATTGTTCTCTTAGTCCAAAGACGTCGGAGAAAAGAGAACGCGCAGGTGTACCAAAACAACTACTTATAAGGTAACGAACAAACACGTACACACTAACAACGCTTACACAACAACAGCGCCCAAACCCTGTCTTCGAGAAGGCTAGATGCAAAGCGACGGCGGATTCAGCCCAGACCCCTGCCACAATGTCTGAAGGAAAGAAAAAGGATAACAGGAATGGCCCTGTGGAGGGAGGGAAGGCTAGAGAAAGACCCCAGCGACCAAATGCTATCCGAGGACGCCACCGCCGAGTGAACTGGTTCGCACCAGCAGTTTGGGCAGGGATCAATGAAGCTCAAAAAAGGGTTGGGAGCTGGTCAGCTGAGAAGATCGTGCAGTCGCTTCAAAAGGGTGACCTGGGGCGGAGTGTTTACGGAAGCTTGCACCATGCCACAGTCTGGAAATGGATTAACAAGGATGGAGATGGATGGTCACGGGAGACATTGGCAAAGGTGGACACAAACAAGAGACAGAAGTTTGTTGGAGACAAGAGCCACAAGGGTCGACCAAGAATCCTGGTGAGAGCTGAGCTGCAGACGCTAAACCGTAACATAGACTGATGCCAATTTAAATTTGGTGGCAGGCTAAGCACCCTGAGTTCGCAAAGGCTGTCTCGAACCAACTCCAGAAGCTAAGAGGGGCCGGGATTACGATCTCCATCACCGTCGCGAAGTCTGCTTTCCTTGCCTTTCGAGATTCCCTCGCTCCCAGCCTTGCCGAGATGAAGCTCAAGTTTTCCAACCAATTTGTTTGAGATTTTCTTCACCGAGACCTAGGATGGTCACATCGCGCTGTCACTCAAGCTGCCCAAAAGACTCCATCGGACTGGGAAACACTCTGTACCAATGCATTTCTTCGGCTTGTTTATTGGGTTGAGAGGTACAAAGTGCCTGCTGAGCTGGTGATTAACGCGGATCAAACAGGGGTTGTAATTCTTCCAGCAGGGAAGGAGACCTGGGCAGAGTGCGGCGCCAAGCAGGTTGCTGGTGTCGCAAAGGAAGAGAAGAGGCAGTACACGCTGATGGTCGGATCTTCCGCAAGCGGGGATATGCTTCCATTTCAGGCGATTTGGTCAGGGAAGACAGCGAAGTCTTTGCCTGAACCAAAGTTGCGGGCTCCAGGAGAAAAACAGGGTCATCGTTGGGTGCCTGGGGGAGAGCGTCACTGGAGCACACTTGAGACCATGAAGAAAGTAAGTACATCAGAAGGCTAGAATGCAAGATCTAAATACTGACTAAGCAATCTAGTGGGTAGTCGATGTCCTGATCCCCTACATCCGTCGACAAAAAAGGAAACTCGGACTTCCCAAGAGTGCCATGACCATTTTGATATTAGATTGCTGGACAGTACACCGGAGCGAAGCCTTTCTCACTTGGATGAAGGGCGAGCATGGAAATATTAGGCTTGTCTTCATCCCTGGTGGCTGTACGTTTTAGTTTCATTTACATAAAATTGACGGCCCTGACTGATTCTGTACGCTTGCAGGTACAGGCAAGTTCCAGCCTGCCGATGTAGGGCTCCAGCGCATCCTCAAGCATATTATCAAGTCTTCTGCACTCCAGTTTATGGTGGCTGAAGCAAAGAAACAGCTTGACGAAGGGAAAGACCCAATTGATGTCACGATTCCAGCCACAATTGGGGTTTTGCGCAACCAAACCGTCGGGTGGCAGCAAGAAGCGCACGACTTTTTCACAAACAATCCAGCGATTGTCCGTCACTCGTGGGAGAGGTGTGTTACCGAAGGGTGGAACCTTGGATATCAGTGCATGACTAGTGAGGTGGCACAGGCAGCCTTGAGCAAGCGGCTGGAGGCGGCAGACTCTTCTTTCAAGCTCTCACTTGGCACAGAAAGAGAGGAGGACAAAGATGCAATGGAGTCTCATATGGAGGGTCAGGAGCATGAGGACGATGCAAATATCCCCGCCGCACTTCTTGCTGCACTGCGCTTGGGCGATGGAATGGCACCGAAGGGAATCGAGATTGGCAAGGACGGAGCAGCGGAGTTCAAGCGGACGAAAATTGAGGAGGAATGGACGGATCAAGATACCGAAGGTGACACGGACATGGAGCATCGAGAGACGGGCGCAAGTGATGCAATGAGCAAAGGGCTGACAGATGACGACAGAGGTGATGGGGAAGAAGCTGGCGCAAAGATCGCAGCCTTTGATCCCGATGCGTATTGCCCAAGCTATCGTGACCCTGATCCGATGTCTGAGTCAGAGCTGGAAACTTTTGGTCCTGAAGAACTGCAGGAATTGGCCAATGACCCAACAGCAGACGAGTCAGAGTCTGGTTTGGCAAGTGGTGAGGAGTCTGGGGACAAGATTTTGGAATTGGGACAGGGGCCTCAGTCCCAGAGCACGCAAAGAGAAGCACGGTTCCGGGAACTGAGTGAGATTCGAGTCCCTCAGTCCCTCCAAACTGGGTTCATTGACCTGACTGGAGAGGATGATTGACGTTTGGATTTTGTGACAAATTATATAGTGACATGTAGCAACGTGCTAGCAACAGGGAGTGAAAATCTGCGTGACCGTTGCCATAAATTAGCAACGAAATCTGTTTGGTGACTGTGACCGTTGCCCGACTTCGTGTGGGTACAGTACTGTCCTTGATCCAGTCATGATGGCATGCCTGACCATCTTTACTTCTTCGTTTGCTCCCAAACCAAGAATGATGACGCTGACTACGATTTCGTCGATGAGGTTGGAGGTGAAAAATCCGGTTGTGGTGTTTCCTTGTGTGATGGTGATGGTGACAGGGTGGGTAGCGGCATCGGTGCATGTGCCAACTGCTGTCACTGCTGTTGTAGAATCTCCAGGTGGGAGGAGGTTTTTGAGTTGGCTCCCCGCGTCGACTGCTCTGTTACCGAATTTGAATGGTGATTCGTTGGCATGGTCGACATCCCTGAACATGATCATCATCATCTTCTGTGTAGCGAAGAACCTTGTACTTGCGTCTTTTGATTTGTAGTAGTTATTGAGGGTCTCCCACATGGCTTTGACATCTTTGGCTCCGACCCCTTGAATGATAGCAAGGTGAGCTTGGTCTAAAGTGCTCAGGAGGTATCCCATGAACTTGTTTCGTCGTTTGTCCCATTCTCTTTGCAGTGTTGCATCGGTGGTGGATCGAGCATCAGTCCCATCGATGATATCGTATGCATCTAGGGAGAAGGCTGCTGCAATGCACTTCTCCTTCCATTCGCGGTGTTGGTCTGCGGTGAGGACGTTGTTGCATTATCTTATCGCAAAAGCAGTATTTATTATCTACAATGGAATATACGAGAACATTCTGAAACTATTCTACATCATTCTCTAACATTCTAGTCCTTTCACTTATGAGGGGGAAGACTCGGGGACGTGCCGTTGGCGCAGGCACGTGCTGCGGGCGCTTATCACCTAAACGGGTAATCAAGCGGCCGCAGCCCAAGTCTTCTCGTTGACACTTGCCATTGTTACTAAGACGGAGACTTCTCGTTGATTTGTCGAACTTAGGAGGTTCGATTTGGCGAATTCAGCGAGAGAATGGAGGATGCACGTCGGGCTGGTTTCCCAAATGAGACTGGTCCGTAAAAGGTAATTATTTAGTTTTTACAATAACAAGAGCGAGACCTTTTGTTTACTAATTGCAGGAGTACAAACGAAAATGAAACAGAAATACATCTATGTTAAAGAGAGAAAGGAAGGACAGATTAACATATTTGAAGTGGGGCATCGTGTAGATGCGTTCCCACAGTTTCCTAACAAGTATCCCCCCTTTGGGAATACCGGTGGAGATGTCGTTCCCAGAGGGATTCTGGATTCTTCTTATTGGCGTTGTCGTCGGAGGTGTCAGGAGTGGAAATATGAGCGTAAGGAGGAGAGTGAGAGGAGGTGGAAGAATGGAAGGAGATGATGACATTGCCAGGGAGGGGAACTTGGATAAAGTTGCTGAAGTCGTCCTCTTGAAGAGCTGAAATATAATCTTCTGCATTCCTTAAATGACAAAGGGAGCGAGAGACGGCACCTTTAGCTCTGCCAAGCTCGGTTTGAAGGACGTCGCGTTCACTGGTGACGGCTTCGAATTGCTTCTGGAGTAGGGCGAGAGCTTGTTCCTGTTGAGCTAGTTGCCGTTGAAGGGTGCCGACCTTTTTGTGGAGTTGGTCAGCTAGAACCATTTGCTTGGTGGCGAGGCTCTTGGCTTCCTTGAGAGATATGGGGTAGTCGGAGCAGGTGTCATCATCGATAACGTCGATGAGGGGAAGGATATCGGTGTCGCAGTGGAGGGTGTGATGTTGCCAGTTGGTAGAGTTCTCTGGACACTCGAAAATGGTTTTGCGGCCAATGGTGAGTCTTTGAATGAGTGCTGCAAACCCGTAGAGTTGTCGAAGATGGTCTTGAGCATGGTGGGCGTAGTGGATGACGTTGTCAAGGGGAGCCAGTTGGGTGAGGGGGACGATGTAGTGGCTAACCATCCCGGCACCAATGTAAGGGAGCCAGAGCTCAGGAGCGATCCCGATCTCCTTGGTAGCCTTGGCGAAAGAGCTCAAACCGTAAGGGCCGACATGTTGGGTGATGTCTGAGAGGTACTTGGAGCCTTCATGAAACATCCAATCCCATCCGAAAGTGAGATGATAATCAAGGATAAAGAGATCAGGAAGATGGGTAGTGCGAACCACATCTTTGTCAATAGCGACAGTGAGGAAGTTGCCGTGATGAACATAGTTGAGGAGGGAGCAAGTGGAGGGGGCTAAGACGTAGAGACCGGGTATGATTAGTGCTGTCACAATTCGAGGACGTAGGACCGAGCAAAGCGTATTTGGACTGTGGACTATGGATTGTGACTATGAGAGAGAGGCCCCTAGGCGATCGTAATCACTCTAGGACGATGGTTGAAGGAGACTGTTGTATTGGAGTAGACAAGAGGCAGAATGAGGAACAAACCTCCTCATTCCGTCATGGTTAAATACTAAGGAGTGGCTGTACTTAGAATGCCCTAGAATAGTAAGGAACGTTATAGAACAGGATGGAAAGGCTGACGCGTCAAAGTTAGTGATGATCGTGTGGTTACAATGAGGACAATGAGTAAGGAGCGTGAGGGAAAGGTGAGGCAACGAAAGACTGGGAACTGGGCTTAGGGGTGTCATGTGATGGGATCGTTGGTACTTGTGATGGCTTGTGATGACGAGGTCATCACATCAGCCCCTCCTAAAGGTGGCGGTTTGAACGACGAGGAGCAGGTGGCTGATGAGTAGGACTGAAAGCCAAAGGGAAGCGTTGATGGAAATCTTGGATGAGATCACTTGCATGTTCTAGGTTGTCGACTGGTTCCCAGGTATTACCATCTTCTCCGAAACCCTTCCACTTGACGAGGTACTGCAGTTGACCATATCAGTAGCGAGAGTTGATGACCTTCTCGACTTCCCATTCTTCTTCATCATCCACGATTACGGGCGGTGGCGGTGACTGAGTTCGACCAGGGATGGTATCAACGACATGCGGGGTGAGGAGCGAGACATGGAAGACGGGATGAATTTTCATGGACAGCGGAAGGGTGAGACGATAGGCATGTGATGATATCTTGGCTTCAACCTTGAATGGCCTGAGTCGTTTTGCTGCAAGTTTGGTCGATGGTCGATCGGTTGTGATGTTTCCTGCATCTAGCCAGACTTTGTCTCCTATTTCATACGATGGTTCCTGCTGCCTGTGCTTGTCGTAGTATTGCTTTTGCTTTTCCTGAGCCATAGTCATTGCCGATTGGATCTCTTTTTGAATGACTGCAATCCTTTCAAGTCGATCTTCTGCTGACGGGTTGGACCGAGCACTGGACGGCATGTTGGTAAAGGTGGGGTTGTAGCCGCAACTAGCCATGAATGGGGTGGTGCCGATGGAGGAATGGAGGGAGTTGTTGTACACAAATTCAGCAAAGGGTAGGAGTTCATCCCAGTCGTCTTGTCGGTGATTGCAGAAGATTCTGAGGAAGCCTTCGACGTTTTGGTTTGTCCTTTCTGTCTGTCTGTCGGTTTGGGGATGATAGGCGGTGGAGAAGGTGGGTTTGACACCAAGGCCATTGAAGAGGGCGCGGGAGAATGGGGCGTTGAATTGGGGACCGCGATCAGAAACAATTCGAAGGGGAAGCCCGTGGAGTTTCCAGACATTGGCAATGAAGAGCTCGGCCGTCTTGGATGCATCTAGTCCTAGCTCTTTAGTGGCGATGTAGTGTGCCTCCTTGAGGAGTCGATCCACAACTACAAGGATAGTATCATTGCCTAGTCGAGTGGTCGGGAGCTTTGTGATGAAGTCGTACGAGACATCTTGCCAGGGTCCTGTAGGAACTGGTAGCGGTTTAAGGAGTCCGACTGGTTTGGCATGATGAGGTTTGTTCTGTTGGCAAGTGTTGCAGGCGTCCACATATCGATTCACGTAGGCTTTCATTGACGGCCAGTAATAGCCCCTTGACACTAGTTCCAGCATCTTGGCTTGCCTGGGGTGCCCAGCAAGGATGGAGTCGTGGTACAATTGTAGGATCGCACGCTTCAGTTCTTCGTCATGGGGCACGTAGATTCGGTCTTGATAGCGCAGTAGTCCTTCCTTCAGGTCGTAGTCGGACATTTCTTTTTGGACTTTGGCTGGTGCTGAATTTGGGTCGGCGTCGAAGTAGGCTAGGATTGACTTGATGGCGGGGTCATCGCGAAGGGAAGTCATGATTAAGTTTACCAATTCTTGGTTGGTAGCCAGTTGTCAGTTTTCTGCTTCATCTTCTTCTTCATCAGCATCGATTTCCTCAATTCTGGATGGTGGTAGAAGCGTCAGGGACGGTTCTTCTGCCCCCTCTTCAGGACGATGGTCCGGGCGACAAGAAAGAGCGTCAGGTTTGCCAGATTTGGTGCCAGGGCGGTAAGAAATAGTAAAGTCAAAATGGGAGAGATCTTGAAGCCAGCGATGTTGTCGATCATTGAGGATTTGCACCTTTTTGAAGAACTCCAGGTTTTTGTGATCAGTGAGAATTCGGACAGGGAACTTTGCACCCTCCAAGTAATGATACCAGTACTTTAGAGCACGAACGATTGCCAACATTTCTTTGTTGTAGATGTCGTAGCGTCGTTCCGATGGGGTCATGGACTTGGACATGAAAGCGTTCGGGTGAATCTTACCATCTGACGATCTTTGCGATAAGACTGCCCCGTAAGCGTAGCCTGAGGCGTCGGTTTCCAGGAGTGAAGGGAGATTAGGGTCATGATGAGCGAGGATTGGGGCGGTGACAAATCGTTCCTTCAGTTGATCGAAAGCTTCTTGGCATTTGGACGACCAGTCCCAGGCGTTATCCTTCCGTAGCAAGTCCGTGATTGGTCCCGAGAGTTTTGCAAAGTCTTTGACGAATCGTCGGTAGAAGTTGGCAAACCCCAAGAAGGTTTGGATATCCTTGATGTTACGTGGGGCGGGCCATTCCTTGATTGCTTCGACTTTATGTTTATCCATCGAAATGCCGTCTTTGCTAATCCAGAGTCCCAAGTAGTCGGTTTCCTTCACGAAGAATTTGCACTTCTTGGGGTTGCAGAAAAGTCGGTTCGCTCTGAATCTTCATAGGACTTCTTTGGTGACTTCCACATTCTCCTCTCTTGTTTTGGTTGCTGGCATTGTGTCGTCCAGATAGTTGACTATGGATTCATCAAGGAGGTCGTGCAGGACGTGGTTGATGAAGCGTTGGAAAACTGCGGGGGCATTACAGAGCCCGAAAGGCGTAACGGTCCATTCGAACAGGCCAAAGCGCGTTTTGAAGGCGGTTAGCCATTCACTACCTTCTGCTATCCAAATGAGATGGTATCCGCTTCTGAGGTCGAGTGGGGAGAAATATTCCTTGTTCTGGAGTCGATCGATCAGTTGAGAGGTGAGGGGAATGGGGTACTGGTCCTTGATGGTGATATCATGAAGTTTCCGGTAGTCGATGACCAGGCGTTTCTTTCCATCCTTCTTTCCTATGAAGAAACAAGAGGATGCGACCGGCAAATTGGATTCTCAGATGTATCCCTTTCCTTTCATGTTATCAATCCATTTCTTGAGTTCCTCATTGTCGTTTGCTGACCCTTGGTAGAGTCCTCCCGGCTTCGGCAGTTCTGCTCCTGGTACTAGTTCAATTTTGCAGTCGTAAGGGCGATGCGGGGGAAGAGGGTGATCGAATGTTGGCTCCTTGAAGATGTCTAGGAATTCGTGAAGCTCCGGTGGAACCATCTCTTCCAATGGTTTGGTTGCTTCTTGGTGTTCCGAGGCGATTTTCGCCGAGATGCTTGTTCCGGCTACAACTAGTTCCGATACCGAATGGACATCGACTGGTGGTAGGTCTTCGTATCCTTCTGGTAATTCCTCAAACACTGGTGGTGGCGGTTGCCGATCTGGTTGCCCGTTGGTCTTTCCATAGAAGTCTGCTGGAGTATCGAGACAGTGATGCGAGCAGTACACATCGTCAAACACCACTCACCTTGTCCACCAGTCTACTTGCAGGTTGTGTTTGTGCAGCCAGGGAGCGCCTAGAATGATGGGGTGCCTTCCTATATTCGCGACATCCATAACGACGGCTTCTTTGTGGTTTCCCATTCGGAGCTTAGCCTTGACTTCTTTGTCGATCACTCCTAGGGAGTGCCCATCGATAGCGACCGGGTGTCTGGGGAATAGTTTTCGTTGAGTAGGGATCAAGTTTCCAGAAACGAACATTTGATTGATGAAGTTTGAGGTAGCGCCTGAGTCTATCATGGTGGTGGGGAAAGCTGTGACTGGTCCTGCGCTCATCTTAGTAGGTACGATCAAGTGCGTGGAGGGATCAAGTGGCATATTATTGGCATGGGACATAGCAACATGATCAGTACAGGATAACATGGGTCCCTGGAAATCGGGGGTTCCATGGAAGACTTGCGATATCTCTGCCCCCACCCCAGCTACAACGTAGAAATTTGGCACGTAGCTAGAAATATACGTATAAAATACTCTGGTACAATTTGGATTCTGTATGCTGTGTGGTTGCTTCGCGAGATTCACTGAAGCAAAGGTGGGCAGCCCAAATTTGAATCCCAACTTCAACAAGATGGAATAGCTCTCTATGAGCATGATAACCACACTACTATCGCTCTGTTTGTTTCTTCAGTGTAAGGCTCGATTCCTTTGGCCAGATGCTAGCTACTTTGTGTGTGTAATGAGGAATCCCCATTTCCAGTGCCAAACCTGCCTGCAGGACCACCCTCAGAATCTGCCACCCACTAACCTGTGGGACGAC
>KN823047.1:109071-124408 GCA_000827465.1 Tulasnella calospora MUT 4182 | reverse complement strand
ATTTGTTGTCAGTTGTATAGTTAAACAATCAGCTTTTTGTTGAAAACCTCTCGCGTATGTCGACCGTTGCGTCACCCCCAACGCTATGAGACCAACGCTCGCGATTATTGGGCTATGGATAAGTCTGAAGGCGGAACAGGCTCGTCCCCGTCGGGCTCGACGCCAGCCTCAGCATCCAACCCTTCGGCTACACCACCGGCGTCAGATAAACCATCACCCTCACTTGACCTACCCTCTTCACCCAAATCATGCATCATCGCATCTCCGTTTCGGGGTCCTTTCCTTTCCCTCGACCCGTGGAAGGGCTCGATAAGAAGCCCAATCCGAGGCCCGCACCGCCGAGAGACATTTGAGAACCAATCCTTGGTGACATTGCCGCTTCACTCCATGGAAATTCCGGCTCATCGTCCGATCCGCCACTGTTTAAACCGTCGTTGGACGGGACGTCACCACTGCCGTGATATATGGCTGATATATGGCGTTGGTGGTGGCCACTGTGGTGCCGATTCGTGTGCATTCGCCCGACCAGGCGGATGGGCAATCTTGCCAAGCAACAAGTGGGAGAAGCTTTGCGCCCGAACCCTCGCCAAGAATGATCCGGATTGTTGTATACGGTTGACGTTGGGAGACCATGGCCGAGGGGGTGCCAGTGGTGAACGACTGGTTTCATCCTCCTCCTCATAACCGTCATCGACTTGATCTCGGACGTAATTATTAGCCCGCTTGCTACATCCGTACGGCCCCGTTTGTGTTTGAAGTTAACGTGTTACTATGGTCAATATCCGCCAGCACAAGTTTCGCAGCCTCCCCAGTGGTATCCGCATCTCCGCCTGGTCAGACATGAAAAGTTAAACACACTTTCTGCTATCATACGGCGAAGTGGATGTTTTGACTCAGTAAAGCCGCTAGCAGGTCCATTCGTGTTTGATATTGTTCTCTTTGGCTTCTTTGTCTAATTTGAATCCACTTGTGTCCTCGTGGATACACCCTCAGTCTGATCAGCATTTGATGGTGCCACTAGAGCCATCTCCCAAGCCTTCTTGGAACCGCAAACTTACAGTGGCTTGAATAGCTCTATTCACCTTCAAAAATCACCTCACCCAGCCCCACCGTTTTCAAGAAGCGAAAGGAACCCCCTTTCCGGGAGTAAGCAGGGTTGCCCTCCTACCGTATCAGGCAAGTGGAACCAAGGCGAGACGATTTTTGAGGGCGAAAAGATTAGATCTCAGACTGGACGGGGACCAAACATCGCATCTCGAGGTGTGAATTTCAGCAGGATTTCGATGCTCCTATCGACTACCCCGTATCTCATCCGCGTCGCCCGCAGCACAATCCATATTTCATACATAGGTAGTTAAGATAGTATTCTACCTAATTCATGTCTTGGTTTTAGGACCGGGGAAAGGAGGGATGAGAGGTGAACCTTTTAGTGTTAGGCGGCTCGACTTGTGGTACTAGTGATCTGTATGGTTTGTCTTCGCGAATAGCCAAAGCGTCCGTTCAAACCAAGCCGAACAATGCTGGCTAGAGCGCTAATTTATAATTGTTTATTTCTCTACTAATATCTATTTCTCTCTCTCTCTCTTGTCTCGCCCATGTCTCAACATATCGTTTGTAATGTTCTGGTTGTGTTTCCATCCGTTCGGTTTCTTTCTCTCCTCTTATGCTTGTACTGTTATAGACACCGTCTGCCCTATCGCTGAATGTCTATTTTAGCACCAATTCTCGTTCGTGTCACCCATTATGTGACCGAAGATGGAGATGGCCGCGCTGATCGCATATAGTACGGTCTTTCGATTAGATGGCGAACTGGGTTAGGCTGTGTGGGTGCGAGAATTAACAGAGGGCTTGCGGCTTGGGATATAGTGTCCTGCTATCTGTCGGTGGCTTCTCATGCACACACTCGGCCCCGATCAGCATTTGGTGGTGCCAATAGAGCCACCTCCCAAGCCTGTCCGGAACTTCAAGCTTGCAGTGGCCTGCATCGTTCTCTTCACTCTCGAAAATCACCTCGCCAGGTCCCACCGTTTAAAGAAGCGAAAGGGATCCCTTTTCGGGAGTAAGTACGGGAGGCGATTTTCGAAGACGAAAAGAGCTATGCAATCCACTGTGTGACATGTTGAGAATATTATTGACTTCCTTTGGGGGTGTTGGGATTTCTCTCGGAGAGGGGAGGTCGGTTATCCGAGGGGGAGACAACTTAATACGAATATTCCATTGTATTTAATCATAACTAGTAATCGAACTGATATTTATACTAAACCTAATACTCCAAGGGGTAAAAGGAGAAATCCGGGGGGGGGCATTTCTCCTAGTGGGAATCGCCCTCTCCCACTACCTCCTAATATTCCCAACAGGGGGGCCAACAGCGTTCGCCGAGCAGGAGTCCCAGTGTTAGGCCGTCCCGTTGACGTGGTTCTGGACTGCTGCAAGTCAATAGGAAATTTGAATTGCAACAACAATGAAGGAGATACAATCAACTGAATCGATAACGTCAGGAACTGTATCACCATCTCTTCTTGGCATATGCCAATCGCTGCCACAACCGTCTCTCGTCAGTCACTGGGGGCTGTATATAAACCCTCCGTCATTCCTAACCAAGCTGAACATTTACTACACTCACACTCACGCTCGCACATACATACTTCACCATGGGACAGTCCAATGACGATTCAGAACGAGCTGATGCGTACAACCAGGTCAACAATGATACCCAGGTCCGTTGATGCCTCGTCGGAGCCGTTCTTGAGTACATTTGGACTCATCGACGCCATTCATATTTCTGACATTGTTGGCAACGCGAACAGGCAACGGGTGCGTGACCTCACAGCGCAGGAATGCCTTGATACCGCACTGATACAGCGGATGCGATCGATAGATGGCAAGCCAGACCAACACAGACTGGCTAAGCAGATTTTGTGAGTCTTACGTCATTTGAGAAGCATCGCCATCGTCATTGACGAACCTCGACCTGGACAGCGCTCGTTTCGCCGGTACGTTGTCCGGCGTTAGGCTGACCCTCAGAGTTCTCACTTACCGTCATTCCGTCCAGGTGTCAGCTCCGAGCGACTGTATGAGGTCAAAGGTCTTGACAGCATTAATAGGGAAGAGGTCAAGAGAGACGGTTAGCCCCAAATAACACTCATCTGGTCTATCAACTCCTAACATTCCCTGGACTTTGAATGAATCACAGCCGAGCAGCAGGTGTATCAGCGGGTCGAAGACGAACATTGATCTTTCATACCCTCTTCGGACTTAGGATTTGCGGTCGATTGTATCGTTGAACAATTCAGCTCTTTGCTGAAAGCCTCTCACGTATGTTGGCCACCTTGCCGCCCTAAGACCATAAACCACAGGTCGCAATGATTGGGTGATGGATGGTGGCTAGTAAGCCCGGGATGCGTCCAGATGCACTTCTCTTGCACGCACGTAGAGCACAAGCCCTCGAGTCTATTCAAAGCGGGGTTTGAATTCCAATGAATACAATAGGTCTACAAGCGATTAAACATCGTGATCCTGCTGTGGCGGAACTGGCTCGTCGTTGTCAGGCTCAGTGGCTGCCTCAGCTTCCAGTCCTTCGGCTACGCCGCCCGCGTCAGGCAGACCATCGCGTTCGCTTAAACTGCCCTCTTCATCCAAATCATGCATCATTGCATCTCCGTTTTCGGGGTCCTTTCCTTTCCCTCGATTCATGGAGGGGCTCGATAAGAAGCTCAATCCGAGGCTTGCATCGCCGAGAGACATTCTAGAACCAGTTCTTGGTGACATTGCCGCTCCACTCCATGGAACGTCCGGCTCATCGTCCGTTTCGCTACTGTCGTACCTGTCATTGGAAGGGACGTCACCGCTGCCGTGGATATATGGCGTTGGTGGTGGCCGCTGGGGTGCAGATTCATGCGCCGTCGCCCGACCGAACGGATGAGGAATCCTGCCGAACGACAAGTGAGGGAAGCTTTGGGTGCGGAGCCGCTCCAGGAATGATCCGGATCGTTGCATGCGGTTGACGTTGGGAGACGGTGGTCGAGGAGGCGGTGAACGACTGGTTTCATCCTCATCCTCATCATCCTCATCGGCTTGATCTTGAACGTAGCTGTTAGCCCATCGTCTCCGTACAGCCCCGTTGGTGTTTGGCGTTGGCGTGTTGCTTGAAGCCGCGTCTGCTCCGTCACCGCTTCTCCTCCAAAGCCTCGGATCCAGTTGGGCCCTGTAGCCTGCTTCCGCTTCACTTTCGACGGGGAGCTGCGAACTGGTGGCTGATGGCCATGGCGATCGACCTCTAACGGGGCCGGCGGGCCTCCCATTCGCCACAACTGTGGATGGACCTGCTCCGGCAGTATCAAGGTCTGCACCATGATCGGTATCTGGAGGTACCCTTGAGCGTTCCCGACTTGCCAGGGCTTGACGAACTGCCACTCTTCCACGATATATTTCTCGTTCCAGTCGATAGCGGTTCTCAATCATATGAAGCTGGAGAATCTATATAAGAAACGCGAATCGGCCTTCGGAACACCAATCCATACCTTGGGCCATGATACCAACTGTCCGACATGCATCATGCGTTCCAACTCTTGTCTGTCTGGGTCTGTGAGGAGGCGGAACCAATCCCGTATCCGAGAACGAGGCCAGATCCTATGGACAAAATTGTGGTTATTCCCGCGAACTTGGCATACAAGAATACAGTACAAACGTTACAACTCCGTCGAATCGTTGGAGGAAGACGCTTGACCTAAACAAGACCCCTTTAGCTAGACGTGTGGGCAGCTGCTTATGAACTTGCTCACCAGTCCTGACCCAAAATCTGGGGAAGGAGCTCCAGGTCCCGGATAACCTAATTGCGATTTGTTGTTGACGAAAGTCGCACGTAAACCCATACCCAACAGACTAACCTTGAAATTCTTGGTTAACTCGAGTTTCAAGTATTGCTCCGCCGCCGACAGGATAAAGCCTCCTCGCCAGCCTTTGCCCTTTCGGTGGGCTACGGGTTTTCCGGCCGAACCTCGAGCGCTAAAGTTGAAGAGGTGGACGTGAGGATTGCTATTGGAAGGGGGTAGGTTCAGTTTGACGAAGATATCTTCGTATAGTCAACGCTCCCTTACACTTGTGAGACAACTGGATAGTTCACTAGAGATAATCCTTCAGTTGTGATTCCCCCAGTAACGACAAATGAACATTCCTTACCATTGAACAGCAGGTTCAAGCTCTGCAGAGGGATATCAACCCTCAGACTACCATCCTTAAATCGAGTTCCCCAATTCCATGGAACGATAGACCCTGTCTTGGTCTTTTGCATGAGGACGACCGGGTTAAGAATTCCAGGGACGGCAGCGGAAGCGATAATGGCGCTCCAGATGACGCAGTCGGGGCTCGTCAAATGGTTGAGAAGCTTAGTGGGGCTATATCGGCTGAAAGGGATGACGCTGACGTTCAAGACCCGGCCTGTAAGCTCATAGGCTTCGCGGAAGGTGAGAGATCCACGGGTAAAGAAGGCAGACTGAAAGCAAACAGGATGGCCGATCAACAACAGCATCGCGAGGGAATCCCGAATTGCTAACCTTTCGTGCCCATTCCACTGTATCGAATCGGGCACCCGTCTTCCAAAATCGTCTCGTCCAAACGCCAATGGAGTCCTCACAAGCTGTAATATGATCCGCTAGCCTCGGCACGAGAAGGGTCTCTAGTTCCTCGTCGGTGTGCGTGCATACTAAGGCAGCGACGAGGCCCCCAGCGGACGTGCCCGCAATCACTCGAGGAAGCATCTTGGCATCGAGAAACGCTCGAGCAACGCCCAAGTGATAGTATCCGAAGCTTGCGCCACCTGCAAACGGGTGATTGATTAGCATTTGCTGTGCGAAATCCTGTGTCGCCATCCGAACCTGATAAACACAAAGCAGAGGATCCAAGATTTGTGTTCGCTCCACGGAAGAACCTCCTCTTCTCCTCGGTGGAGAGTTTAGGGGTTTCCCGAACATACGCAAGAGCGCGTTCGACTTCAGTTGTATAGGCTATTTGCAACATCGGGTCAGAGGTCTGTTGATGCCTTGAGAGGATGTATTTTACCCTCGATGAGGTCTTTCGTCTTGTAGTAAGTCTGGCAAGGGAACATCAATCTCCCACCTCCTTACGGATCGGGATAGCGAATGGACTGACCTCGCTGTACAGTCGATAGCTTTCAATTCCACCGAAATTTGCTCGGATGCATACTTCCAGTACGCCGAGAACGCCATGGGCGTCATCTTGATCCCGCAAAGTCCGAAGGGAACGCAAAACCTACAATCGCGTTTTCGAATTAGCAACTCTGACGCGTGGAGTTCGAGCTTTGATGAGACAAGTCACCTTTTTTATCAGATTGTAGTCATAAAATGGGTCTTCCGGTTCCTATGTACGGGTTTAGCGTTCCGCCTATTGTATAGTACCTGACTCTGCATACTTTCTTCCACTCATTGTAACCCATATACTAGTTGATCAGGGCGTTAGGCGCTATTCGCAGGCATTTAGAGCATGGGCGTACCTCGTCCAACTCTTTGGCAGTTTCCTAGACGTATTTTGGTTAGAACATGCCTTCAGCACAAAGTCTCACCCCGACCCACCTTCCATTCTTCGTATGTTCTCGCCACTCGGAGCTTCTTCCGAAGGACACCTTTCTTTCCGCGCCCTATGCCGCAAACTTAGAAGTATTTCAAGCCTTTCATATCAATTGACCTACATGCTATCGTAAAGTAGCGATTAGCCGGTGGTCGAAAGGTCGAGGCACCTCATTGCCGCAGACACACGTACCCACTAGCCATTCGAACATGTTGACGCATTGACGAATAAAGACATATAGGCCAAACTCGCCGTAAATGACAGAGAATATTAGTGCCTATGTAAAGGCAGCACCAATGGTAAGTCCAGATCGGCAAGTGCGGAGGAAGGCGTTCACGGGTCGCAACACTCACCAGCAGTGGCCAGCGAAGAATGTGATACCAAACTCCTTGTTTCCCTCTCACTTCCCCTCTTCGCTTCTTCCTATAGGTGAATGTCAATTTGAAATTGCTCAGGAGACCTAAGTGCCCTAGCCGACGCACCGCTTTACTCGGGAATGAATCTGACCGGGGAAATCACGGGACCGCCAAAGCGTTAACCACCAGAGTATCGTGTATACGACAGCGAAGCACATACAGGAGCAAAGTCAGACACTGCGGATATCTTCTGCGTGCGTTCAGCATGGTGGGGGTGGTTTGGTCGAGAGGATACGAGTGGCGAATTAGGGACTTCGGACGTTGGTCCTTCGTCGTCCTGCGCCAAAGCGGCGGCGAATGCTTGAAGATGCCTGCGTTGAAATTCACGATGCTGGACTTAGCGGGGGGACGTGACGCTGCTTTAGGAGGAGGTTTTGAGCGTACTCTTCGTTGACATAATCCTTGGTCCAAATGTCGTCGGAGGCCATCTCGCTGTTTAGCTAGTCCTCACGGCAACTTTGGGGGTCACGTAGGACTGGAGCGAGTCGCGTGTGGTTGTAGAATTGACTGAGTTTGTCCAGTAGCTGGTTGAAACGTTGGTTGAGAGTGGTATAAAACGAACTGGCCCGTGAGTGTGGAGAGTAAGTAGCGAAGTGCCTCGAGGCCTGTATGGTCGGGGAAGGTGGGATGGTCACGATCTCAGGCAATGAGCGCATTGGTCGGGGTTCAAACGCTCGGCGATTCCCGGTCCACGCTCAAGCGAAACGAAAAACGTCAGACGCCACCGGGTTCCATCCCAGTACTGTTCACCGCCTCGCTTTGGACTTCATGCTTGGAGCTCGCGGTCTACGAGTGGGTTCGCAGACAATCGCTGCGATTTAGAGTGCAAGATGAGACTACAGCGCTACCCCAATGAACCCGCAACTGTCTCTAAATAGGACCCTCCGAAGGGATTGTGCACGTACAACAAAACACTACAAGATGGCGAAAGAAGCTTCAAACCCGGCGAAAAGAAACAGAATACAAGCTTACGCTGACGGCAAGCCTAAATGACAAACTGAATAGTAATGCGTGTAACCCCCTCCTATGGTGTAGAAGGAAAAGGCAGACCAAAGAGAGGGGCCATGCACATGGTTTGGAACAGGATAACGATAGTCCACAAGAAATGGGGCAGCTACAGAAGTCCTCTAGAAGAATAAAACACGACGTCGTCAAGAACAAAGGTGAGAAACAGGTCGAATACCGTCAAAATATCACCAAGCGTTGAACTTTTCTGGGGCACACAAAGTCACCTCTCCCTCGATTACAAAAGGCGGAACTTAGAAAAACTCTTGGTCCGAGGCCTCAAGATAGTATTGGACCGGGTTGCCCAGGGGTGGATGCGGGTGGTCGGCGTAGATCGGCCCTTCTTCCACTTCGAGAGCGTGGTACTCAAACGACGATGGAAAAGGTGGAAAGGAAGAGAAAGAAATCACGGAAGCGTCGAGTCCTGTAGTAGCATTGAGAGGAAAATTGTCGGTTCCGGACATTGGCTGAACAATAGTACCATTATTGCACGACATGCCTTTGTCAACTTGAGCTTGAACATGAGCCTGCTCGGAGGACGAGGTTTCACCTGTACCGCTGCTATTGCTTGATCCAAGCCACTGTACGTGCTCGAACGGGTTTGGGGGTCTCGGTTTGGGGGCTGTGATGGGAATGCTCCGGATCGGGACGGGCGAGGGAGGCAGGGTAGCGTCCTTTAGAGTACTTGGTGAACAAAGCGGACTCGCAACCGAGGAAACGGAGAACGTGTGCGCTGTTGGGGATGTATCGGAGCAGGTGGAAGACGTCGGATCCGATAACAAAGGTTCGCAATAAACTTCTGGGTCGGGGTAGGCGTAAGGTGTGGCTAGCTCGAGTTGAGGGATTCCTGAAGGAACCGATGGTGCGGGCGGGTTCAGCTGAAGCCGCCTTGGAGTGAAGGCGATTGTCGTCTGCAGAGGTGGGTTTTCGTGAGCGCTATGGAGGGGGAAAGGCAGCGTTTTTGTTGTTGTCGACGGCGGGATCACAATCGCTGGTCGGATCGTAATGGACGCCTCAACCTCTTGCTCCGCCACCTCCAACGAGTATACAACGACGAGGAAATCGTCTTTGTTTAACTTCCCCCCTTTCCTCCTCGCCTTAAACCTTTGCACGATCGAAACGTCCGGCATCAACTGTTTCCTCTGCTCCTCGGAGCTCCACACGCGCAGGATGTCAGAGAGAGATCCGGGTGCGACAGGTGAGGTAAACCTCGCTCCAGAGGTGGGGGTAGCTTTGACCAGGCAATCTGGACCAGGGGTCTCCGCAATCCAAGTAAAAGTGTGGTACTCGACGCTATTCGCGCCGGGCACGAAAAGCTCGGTGTGGATTCCACCCCACGAGTCCACGTCCAGGTTTGATGGAAGCACGACGTGAGCCTTGAGAACTGGTGTACGAGGTACCATGTCTGATAGTTCCAGCGCGGCTGCTCCCGAAATGATTGCAGCCGGGTCAGTGCGCGCCGAGTACCCGAGGAGAGAGAAGGGAGCGAGTGTAGAGCCGGAGGTGATCTTGAAAAGTTCTGCTTTTGGCCCACTGTACGGCCGCCCTTTGCGTGGTGGTGGAGTAGGAGGCCGTTCCGCCTGTGCCGAGCGAAGCGAGGGAACCAACGGTAGGAGATACGCGAGGATTTCTTCCCGTTTCGACTCGTCTGGAGCCGGTTCGTAGTTTTCGACAGCAGATTCTGCGATGAAGGAAGAACGTGGTTCGCCCTCGATGAGCAATGCGGAGCTTTAGGGACAAACAATGATTGAGAGGCGCTCACTGATTTCCTCGCAAGTAAAGAGGTGCTGAAGCTTGGATCCACATTGTCTCGGACTTCGCAAAACTCCAGTCTGGTGGTAAAGGTAAATAGCGATGATCTCATTTCTGCCGTATTTCATTCCACGGCCTGGAGCCGAGTGTAGGGGGAAGAGGACGGCCGCTGGTGGCAGAGAGAGAACAAATGGCTTTAGCTCTAAAGTCCGCGAGTCAAACGGGAGTGAGAGTAAGACGTGATACAGAGAGTGATCGAAAGAATGCCAGACAATGAAGGCAACCAGACGACACATGGCAGTGGGGGTCTTACACGCGTCGTGCACTCGTTCTTCCCCGCCAGCCGGTGTCACGGCTTGGCGCCTCCGCATCTCAAGTAAGGAGAATTAGCAGTACTTACCGGTGAGAAGGACATGCGTCAGAGGATCCGTCCAGATCTGCCTTCCGTAAGCATCGAATTTCTGCTGGAAGTTACGTCGAAGGGGCCATGTCTCGATTACTGGGTAAATGTTAAATGCTGTTAGGCTCATAGCGCCCGTCGTCAAGTATGCTTTAAAGTAGCACAGCGACTGAGAGGACCAGGGAGGAGAAGAGGGGGAGTGGTGGAATGGATCGACAGCGAGCAGTCACAAGTGAGCAAGGAAAAAAAGGCTCTCGAGCTCCGCCCAACTTGAGAAGCCGTCACTGGCTCTACCAGAACGGAATGTCCCGCGTGGTGATGCCATATTAGGGATTATGTTGCTTGGATCAGAGGGGGGGACCGGAAGACCGGGGCGTTGGATCATAACAGCCCAGCGGATCCGGAGGTGAAAGCCGACTCGAAGACGCTTGGGGTGAGATCGACTTGAGCGGGGCCGGTGATAGAGACTTGCACTAGGTTTTGCACAGAGTGGCCGTCGAGAGCCGTCTGTTTGCCTGGGGGATAAGTTTTGCGTTCCTTGCAGGAGACGGTAGGGTAAAGAGTACTTAAGCGATCAGGCACAGAATTCGAAGCACGCAAGATTTGGTATCGATATCAATATTGCTGCAATGCACAGATCTCGGCGACCCTCGGAGTTTCATCCGGCGGGCTGATGGCCGGAATTACTCGGATAGGCTCGCCGGGTCAGGGAACAGCTCTGAGCAGCCAGAGAAGCATGCCAAAACGGGATGGATACTCGACGGCGAACCCCTTAGCTCCAAGGGTGGCACGCTTACCACCCCATACAAATCTATCACGGCCTCATCACATCTATCGACCGATATCACAAAAGAAACAAAAAGGGTATATATAGCTTAGCTTGAACGGTACTTCCCGTGTATGTTCCAATGGGCGACGATCGAGCAGTACACGGGTCACTTGCGGAGGCCCAGCGCCCGACGCTGCTTCTCCGCCAACGGCGGACTCATGGGTCTTGCTCCGGCGCTCACAGCAGGTTTGGAGCCTGCACTAGATAGGGAAGCGAGGACACCTGTCCGAGACTTGGGATTCAGCGGGGACAGGACACCCCCCTGCGCGCTCCCCTTTCGCCTAGCCAGCGGCCGCGACGGAACGGCATCTCGAGCGCCAGGTCCACCATTGCTCCGATCGCCCATACGGTCGCCATTCGCCTTTTCTCGACTGCTGCTGCTCTGCCCGCCGGTTTCGCCGTTGACGCTGAAGCCAGACACCGAGCCGTTGTCGCCGCTTATTCCGGTCCGACGCGATTTCTCGTGCTTGATTTGTACGTTCCGGAAATGACCAAGGAGCTCCACCCACTTTATTTCGTCTCTCACGATTTTCGATCTGGTCGCTAGGGTGCCCGAAGCTACGGTGCTGTGCACACAGAGCAATCGGTCAGATAAAGTGCCAAAATACGTCACCTCAATGGAAAAGACAAAGGGCCCTTCCAAGGGATTTTACTTACCTCCTTGGTGCGATGTGGACGAATCCCAACGAGCTGACCGCGTTCAGTCGGTTCCGCAACGACATAAACGCGCTGCTTTGGGGCAGCAGCATCAACAAACCATACAAGCACTTGAAGAGGTAGGGATATTTTTCGGGTTCGAGTAGCTGCAGGCGGAGATCTGAGCGTAACCCGATGGATACGTCATTTGATGAGAAATGTCTCGCGTCCTTATCAAATCGAGACCGAGCGCTGCACTCACAAGTAAACACAGGAGACTCTATCAATTGAACGAGTTTGTCAATTTGCACCAATAGTTGCACGGTGATCTCTAGGTCGGCACTGGCCAAATACGGAAGTCAGGTACTAGCCGAGCCGCCGGGGCGTGCCGGGCGGGTTTCGTGGGCTCACAAGATCTGGAGAAGGTTCGAGGCGTGTTCATAAGCTTGAGCCAACAGACACAGGGACAGAACAGCCACTGCATTATGGCACCACGATCGATACAGAATCGAGAACAGTGCTTGGCCGTCCTATCAAAGAGAAACAGCACAGGAATCAATGTGACGTCTGGCACCCCATTTTGAGAATCTCACCTTAGACTCGAGGTTCTTAAGTCGTTTCCGGAACTCGACTAGCTCCGGAGAGGTAATGAGAATGATGTTAAGTTTCTGAACCATAATACTGGCAAACTCCAGGTCCTTGAAACGGCACCGACGGCGAATTCAGCAATCGGGAAGCAATCGGGGTCGTGAAGCCGTTCCTACCTCCTCCTTTTCCAGAATCTCCGCAAATGACCTGTAGATGCGCTCGGTATTCAGGCTCATACATAGTTGCCTGATGATCAAGCTCCCCCGCTGGTCCAACAACCGTCGGTCGGTGCTGAACAACTCCAGCAAGCTATTCATGAAAGCCTTGAAGTATCCTTCTTCCGAACTCGACGAAATTTGTGCGAGGAGCTGAAGATCGTGCTTAATAACCTATAGAAGCACCCAGCGGGTCGAGGTTAAGTAGCTAGCCTTATCTGGATGGCGAAAAAGGACGTGCCTCTTCCGAAGGATCGGACAGTGTCTTCAGCAATGCGGGGAACGTCCCATCGTCCATAGAAAGAATCTAGGGGCATAGAAAACGGATCTCAACAACACCCCGATTTTGACGTATAGTTAACCAGTTACCTTTCTGGGAGCTTTCTGATGAAGCATCAGAAGCCATTTCAAAGCAGCCACCCTGGTTTCCTCGTGTTCACTCAGGAACTGGAAAGTCAGCGCGTTAACCGTGGTAGGATAGTCAAACGGGTCCAGATCCTCCATCGGCGTCGGAGATGCTGGCGGCGGATCCGACGGCTGGTTCGTTGCTACCCCAGGTCCACCCCCCATCGTTGGGGAACTTGCTCGACTCTGCCCGGCAGGATCGTACTGTCCAGCAACCGCAGTGCCGTTCAATGCCGTGCTGGCGGAAGCAGCTCCATCTGATCCTGCGTTGGCGAACATTCGGTTCTTCAGAGAGGGGGCAATCGTATTACCAACCGGACCGGTATCGAGCATCGCAGGGATATCTTCTCTTGACGATATGCTCGCACTGCTTGGCAGGTCCTTTGACATTTGACGCGTCGGGCCAAGTGTCGGGGAACCTGGAATCGCACGCAAGGGATTGGAGGTTGAAGCGCTGATACCCGAGCCAGGGCCGACAGGGCCCGAGGCTAATGAGCTCGGAGCCGAGAACACTTGTGACGGAGGAGCAGGAAGGGATTGGATGAGAGAGAACAGACTGGCGTTTGTTTCAATAGCGGCGGACTTCATCGCTGGGACATGATGCGCAAGATTTGGGAGAATGGCTGGGATGAGACGTGGGGTGAAGGGAACCATGACATCCGGAACGAAATTCATGAACTCGGCTATCCATCTTAGGGCGGTCGATTGCTGTATCTCGTCATCTGAAACTAACATCAGGAATCACCTCGTTGACCAAACTCAAGACGACTCACGAGGCTGCACTAGCTGTCGTATGAGGATCTCCACAATGGCGGGGTGGTTTACTGTGACGCCTTGACCAGGGATCCAAGCTACGCGGGGCAAGACATGGTGTCAAAATAATGCTAATCCATGCGCCTCAAGCCGCCCACCTCCAGTATCTCTGTCATAACTCTCATCTCCCGCTTCACTACCCTGCATGTCTTCATCATCCTCATCTTCGCCACGAATGAACGCCCCTCCGCGTTCTGGCGTCATCAAAGCGTATTCATTCAAGTCGGGTTCACCCTCCTTTCTCGCCGCAGCCTCTTTTTCCTTCCGCAGCTTATCCTCCCGTCTCTTCTGCGCGATCGCTATATCTCTGACCTCTTGAAGGAACTCCGCAAGAAGATTTTCAGTCGAAACACGAACATCTTCGATAGGGTCCGAAAGGTACTTGCTGAAAAGGGGAAACGATTGAGCGGAAAGTGGGGGGCGTTGGGCTCTTCGACTTGGACTCACAGCAAGCCGTCGAGAAATTCCGGTAGGAAGGTTACCAATTCCAAATCTGGGACCGAGTCGAGGACCTGAATCCACGACACCAAGTAGCTTCGAGTAAAGGGGCTTATGACGTAGATCCGTTCAGCCAACAAGGGCATGAAATGCGCCAAAGAAAACGCCTTCTTGTGGGGCGGATACTCGTCGTAAAGCTCCATCCCATCTTCATTTTGGGGCACCAGGACTCCAAGGCCAGACATCTTCTCATGATTGCGGGCTCGGACCTTCTCCGTTTCTGCATATTGAGGAAAGTGGACGGGAGCGGACTCGGCGACGATATCCTTCAGAAGCCGATCCAACAGCTCAGCGCCATTCTTCACGGAAAGTTCGGAATCTGCTGCGAGCTAGCGTAGTGCGGAAAAAAACCCAATGGGGTTTGGTGAGTTACTGAGCACATGTTCGCAATGAGGAAGACGTCGCCTCACTTGCCTTGCTAAGCGCGTCGAATATGGGATTGAAGTAGACGAGAATTTCTCCTTTGGCGACCTTGGCTATATTATAGAGGCTTTCGCAAGCGAAGTAGCGGATTCTCCCCTCCGGGTCCGTGAAGCATCCCAGTAGGGGATCCATGAACTTTTCCATATATGGCGAGATTTCGAAGCCGAGTGCGATAGCGGTTGCCGCGAGCCCGATTAACCCGCCATTCCGACAGTGCAGTGGTTGGGATGGCGTTGCAAATAGATCGACAAGTTGGTCTATGATCTGGTTGATTCGTACATTATCGCCTTGAGCGTGACACTCTCGAACAATCCTGGACGGGTCAGGGTTCAATAGGACGGCCAAACGATCGACCAATAGGTAGAGCCACGGGACCTACTTCTCGAGATCTAAGGCCGCCGTCTTCCGCTTCTCGTACAGTTTGTCATTCAAGCCTTTTGTCGCGGGATCTGCAGCGTAAGAGACAGGGGATGTGATTCAGGAGTCTCGTTCGGCAAGTTAACAGGGGCTGAAGTAGTATACCCATTGGGAGTAATTGACGAGTCTTGGATAAGGCAGCAGCCCCTTTCTGTGACCTTGTCCTCCACCTTTGAGCTGCTGGAAGGTGTTATGAAGATGCGAGTGGCGGTCGTCGACTTGTTCTGGTCGGGACCAGGGTCCGGATCCCGCGGTTGTATGCTTACCTGAGTATTTACCCCGCGTTCTACCCGCTTGGATGGTCACGAGTTCACTTTTAAGCCTCCCTCGGTCGGCGTAGTCTCAACACCACCCTCCC
>KN823047.1:49434-82153 GCA_000827465.1 Tulasnella calospora MUT 4182 | reverse complement strand
GCTTCTACTTCGCTCCGTGAGCGGCCTCTCAAAATGGTTATTGCATTTTCAGCCATCAACCAAGCACTTCTCCCTACCCGCATCCTATCTATTTCATAGAACGTCCCGAGCTTAATGCATCATTTAGTTATACCCCCTTTTGCGTGTCGTGTCATGTACACCGGCGGCCGACGTAATCAGAGCCTTCTCAAGAAGTGGCTCCATCTTGAAACCAAGTTTTCCTAAGTGCACGGAGCCAGAATCGCCGAAATTACTTCGCGACTACACGCGCATGTATTACAATTACCTCTTCAATGGATCGAAAGAGATCACCTCTCGAGGGTCGGGCTCGCTAAGACGTCAAATCCTCTTTTTTCGTATTAAAAGTGGCGCAAGATGGGGTGATCTCGGCCAACGAAATAATAATATATTGGAAGCATACAAATACATACGGAGAGCACAGTCTACATGCCATGATTGCAGCATGTATAGTATGGATGAACATGGAAAGGAGGAAAGTGAATAAAGGGAAGAAATTTATACTTGTTGGTCAGATGCTCGTGAAAGACGTCTTGGTCCTGGTGGCCGACGTGGCCCAGGCGCCAAGTCCGGACCACCGCTCAAATCAATCCGGGTTCCACTGGCATGCGTCATGACGCGGATGGGGCCAACGAATTCTTGATTTGCCGGCGCTTCAGGTCGTTGGACAACAACTGGTGCCACGGGCGCGATTCGGCGCCTGTTTTCAGATTGCTTGTACCAGACATACCCGACAAAGATGCACAGCGACACAAAAGATACGCTCCCAGACACGATGCCTGATATGGCGCCGCTGCTTAATCCAGTACTTGGATGTGCAGGCGAGGGGATCGTCGGGATTGGCGATGCACTTGAGGCTGTCGCGGCAGCGCTTGACAACGTGGTGGATCCGCTGAGATAGGCAGCATAGGCTTGGCAGCCTGCCCCGTACGCTTCACGATGCAATGTTAGTTCGGATATCCTGGATCAGGCGCTAACGTTATCAGCGGCCTCACCGAGGATGCCCTTTGTGGCTGCTTCAGTCTGCTGGAAGGTGGTGGAAGCGTCCGTGGGGTGAGCCATGCACTCCGCACAAGCCTACTCATCAGGATGAGCAACTGGAGCAGAACGCAGAGGATGCATGCATTGAGCTTACCAGAAGCGGTGAGTCGGGAGAGCACCAACATGAAGCAGCACCATTCACTTCCAGACACTGAGGGATCTTGACAGGGGTCCCATCGAATCAATAAGCCAAACCAAGGTAGCGCATTGGGAACACTCACCTCTGTCCTCACGAAATCTATGCAGGTCTCGGTGGTTTGGCATGTTGGACTTGAAATAGCGGACTGAATTTCGAGGGCAGCTTCTGTGATGTTCGCGCCTCCCCAGACGCCGTTGTCGGTTCCCTGAGCGCTCATTGGAATACTTTGGGGCCGGGGTGGCTTTCGAGCTCGAGCGGTGGATGGTTGGGAGGGCTTTTAAGAAAATTTGAGAATGTGCCGGGTCCGAGTTAAGCGTTTGCGGCGCAGCCGATAGTCCTACTCGAGGCGGTAAGGTCTGGGATAGTTCATTTTCGGAGTACTGTCTCGCGATCGCCCAGGGCATGTGATTGGTTGGGCGAGAGCCAAGAGGTGGCTGGGCTTAGCTTGTTCAAGTCAGTTGCGGCCACAGCAGCGCCGTCACTTTGTGTGCGGGACACGTTTAGACTCTTAATGACGCGTCCGAGCGGCTTCGAGGCAGAGCCATGTCCGATGTGGTCAGATACAGTGCAACCAAGCACTGCAGTTGGAGACTCGCGTGCCTAACAAACAAACTCAAGGGGTCCAAGATCGTTCAAGTGGTTTCATGATCGTTCGGAGTAGAAGGCCCTCCGGAATTCGATTGACTATCTCAGAAAGCACTGAAAGCAGAATAAGGCAGTCAGCGACCGATTAACTTTTTTTAGCAATATGGAACGGCATTCGGAGAACGTCTCGTCATCTCTAACCACTTAAGTCGCCATTATACGACGCCTTGATAAACCAGGAGGAGAGTCCTCCGGTTACAACAACGGCATCAGGTTTTAATATGTCCGACCAGCCTCTGCGGCAAACCACATGTCTAATCCTCCGAGACGAAAAATGGCACAGGGTTGTTTTGGAAACAGACTCACAATAAACGAACCACACGAGCCTTGTCGTCGAGAACACGGTGTGGTTAAGACGGAATTGCCAGCGATGAAAACGGGATAAATAGATGCATGTGTGAGATAACAACGGTAGAATATGGACGAGAAAAGGGTTAGGCAAGCGGGCTGATAAGCCTGGGAAAAGAGGGGACGGGTTCAGTAACCGCGGGCCAAAAAGTTGGACAGCCTGTGCTCACTTGATCAAGGATGGCTGAGGGTTGCTTCTCGTATATCCGACATAGATGATGAATGGAATCCATCCGTAGTGCACAATAGTCTAGAAGGCGTCAAAGGAATGAGTTACGGTTGAGGATAAACACGCGACACGAAGACCTACGCGACCGACATCAATGGCCTTGCTGATTCTCTCCTGTCAACGAAGCAGTATCAGAACCGTCCCATATGACCTGCTGCTCGCTACGAACCTTGTTTTCGTCGGACCACATCGTGTATAGAGTCGTGTTATTAGAGGTTTTTGAAAGAGGTCTGGAGGCTGGGATGGGGAGGGAGAAAGTGTTTTCGATTTCCCAAATTTTGGCTTCGACTAATTCCCAGTCCCGGCCCAAGTTCTCCGCAAACACCGCGTCCCTTAGAATACCCAAGTTTCCTACCGGACAGACACCATGGCCATTGGACCCAACCCCTCTGCAATCTATCTGCAGTCTCCAAGCGCGTCGGGAGTACCGAGGTAGGTCTCATCATCGCCGTACCGAGTTACACAGCCTTGGGTCTGGAACTTCACTGACTCGCCCACGCTTGACAGTCGGCCACTCAACGTGACCATTCACCCGGCCGCTCTCTTATCCATCCTCGACCATTACCTCCGGGGAACTACGGAAGGTGGTAATCAGCGCGTTATTGGAACGCTTCTTGGCATACGAAACGACAACAATGAAGTTGAAGTGAGGAACTCTTTCGCCGCCCTACACTCAGAGACGGAGGAGCAAATTGTCGTCGATATGGATTACCATCGAAACGTCTACGACCTGTATCAAAAAGCGAATCCGAGGGAGGTCATAGTTGGGTGGTGAGCTCACCGCGCTGATAGCCAAGACTCCGAGGGTCATGGCCCTGAATTCTGCAGGTACTCCACTTCGTCGGAGTTGGATAATTATTCTGCTCTCGTGCACCAAAACTTCTTCTCCCCGGAGACAGCCCCTAATCCAGCGATTCACGTTGTCGTTAATACGGGGGTCCAGAAGGCTGGAGAGCTTGGCGTCAAGGCCTACATTAGGTCCGTGGCCTGTCAAAGTTTCCCCAAACCTAAACTAAGCAACGTCCTACTCTAGTGCTCCTATCGGCGTCACACCTCGGGCTGAAAATTGCGCGTTTATTCCGATACCATGCGAGCTTAAATTTGGAGACGCTGAGCGCAGTGGACGTGAGTTGACGCATCTTCATCCCAGAAGCTCAGAAGCTCATCCTCTCCTCTCAGTTGATTTGCTGTCTGCTGTTCAAAACAACCAAGCCCTCACTGCTTCTACTGAACTCGACGTTCTTGAAAAGTCCTTAAAGGACATCATTGCAATGATTGACCGCGTATTAGCCTACGTCCGATCGGTCACCAGTGGCGAGACTGCTGGTGACGAAAGGATCGGACGCAAGCTGCTGGACAGCCTGAACTCTAGTTTGGAAGGTCCGGAAAAGGATAGCATGGAGTCCTTGTTTAACTCTCACCTACAGGTGTGCAATTATCTCGAAAGGCCCGTCGTTTGGATATTGATGATGCTGCTTTGCTTAGGACACCCTAATGGTCTCGTATATCAGCAACCTCGTCCGCTCACAGGCTGAGATCTCCTCTCGTCTTGTGTTATTAACCTAAAGAGCTCCGAACAGTTACGGGCAGTCCAAATTGGCAGGGGTCATCTATTAAACATCGTGTAATATTGTGTTCAACTATTGAATATTCGCGAATGTTGCTGATCATGACGGCTTGAGAGAATCTCTCCTAGGGGCCAGGTGTTGGCTGGCCCGTCATCTTCATCAGCTGCGAGTTCGAGATCGCCCTCCCTAGATACTTCAGGCTGGCCGAAACGGATTTGGAGATCCTTCGATACCCGTACTGCATTTTCGACCATAGGTTGTACCACATGCAGAAGTAGCTGTTGGGCCGCATACGGTCCGACAGTGTTGAGGCGGACTGAGGCACTCAACAGCGCACGAGCATGTAGAAAGCTGTGAAGATGCTGGCTTCGCTCTGCATTGATTCAGACCTCTTAGACTGTGTTGCAGCCTGATCGTATCTGCTGTAATCAACATACCTCTAGTCAACCCAAGAGCTGCTGCTAAAACTGCCCAGCAGATCGGTAAATGGCCAGGGGTATCACCTTTGCGTATTTTGAGTTTCAGGCCCTCGATCAACGAGGTCATGGCTTTGGATAATGGGCTTCGACTTCGCGGAATCCAAAGCGGCTCTGAGAACCCCTTTTAACGTAAATATCGAGACTAGACCTACAGAGGTTAAAACTCACTTTAGTGTATAGCGTCAAAAGCGCGACACCTTGAGCCTTTGAGGCTCTCCTTGCAACGTGGTTCAGAGTCATGGATTCGTACAGGGTATCTAGTTGCATGATTTCTTGAAGATTGTCAAGATCCTCTGGGCTGGAGAGAACCTTCTCAACGATGTCGTGGACACCCCCTACGAAGGGAAGGGCGCTCCTCGCGTAGGACTGAACACTGTCTTGTAGAAAACGTATTGTCGCCGAGGTAAGGCGAGGCGGATTTGGCATGTCTTTAAAACTTGTAGGATCCGATTCTAAAGACCCGGAAGACGAATTATCAAACAGCGAGGCTCCTTCTGGTTGGGCGGATGCTGAGAAGAAACCATGTTTGATGTATGACTCGAGCCCAGCAGAAGCAACGAAGGAACCTGTTGGGAGATTTGCGTCGGAGAGTAACAGTAATATGTACGCCTCATGAGCAGCTTGGTCGTCATTAGCGGCCTGCATGAAGGAGTCGTTGGAGGATGCTACTTCATCTTATCAGGGGCATTTTGTTTGGCCTACTTTGCTGTGGTGGTGAACATTCAAACCAAGGCTTCGCTCTCAACCCCCACCTCCTTCCTGATTATATTCACTACTTCGTATGACGACTACACCAGCAGGGGTCCCAATCGTCGAAGAGCGCCCTTCGGCAGCTGAACGGCTAGCCTCCTTGAAATTGCTTAAAAATGCTATCGTCGGCAACCCCAAGGCTAAGAAAGCCGTGGTGGATGAAGGCGCCATATACTGGTAATTACCTTGTTACACTCCGGATAAAATCCGAATACATAAAAGAGCCACCTTTAGGATGTTTGACTGGCTAGCCGATATAGAGTATGTGGGGGAAGACGAAACCCTCACCTGGAATGTTCGTGTTGAGGCTGCTCGAGTGATCTCAACGCTGGCAAATGGTAAGTTATCTGGTAAACGTGTCCACGAGGAGTAAAATGGTTGACCCTTTCTTCAGGATGCCCCTATGCAACTCTGAGACTCGTCCGCAATCGCGTACTTGACGCACTGTTGCTTTCCATCACGAACCTCCGACCAAATCGGTCCAAAGAACTTGATGTGGCATTATCCACCGCTCTCAAGTCCGTCACTGCTTCATGCTCGGCAATTATTGGCCCTCTTGACTCTGGCCTCCCCGAGTTCCATAGCCACGCAGAGCGCGACGAAGCTAAGCAGGTCCTGGAACGCCTCTTCAAAGTGACAACTATTCTTTTTCTAGCTTTAAATTGTTAGCTTACTTGGTTCATGGTGTCTTTTGTTTTCAGCCCGACGCGATGGACGTCTACCTACCAATGCTAGAACGATCGACGGCCGCTGCAACCGAACTCGCTTACATGCTGCATGCTTGTCTGTCATGCTGGGAAACTTCTGCTCCTCGGCGAATAATGAGTCAATGGTCTCCTACTCATCTTCCCCATCGACCAGCACCTAGCCCGTCTCGGCCACGCGGAGGAAGTCCAGCCGGAGAGAATAACGGTGGATGGGTAACCGACAAACTCCTATCACTGGCGAGGCAAGATAGTCCAAAGGCATGTCTGCTGATCCATACACCGCTCTTTGTGCCATCCGCTGATTCCGGTCTCTACAGGCTCAAGAAGCTGCCCTCCTAGCACTAAGTGCGCTTGCTGCCCACAACCCCGCCTTATGCGGGATCCTAACGGCACCTCGGCCTAATGATCATGGTGAGAGAGGCTTTTGCGAGATTTGCAGGCACCCACCTACGATTCCCTTACAGGGACAGGGCTAGCCCCTCTCGCCTTTATATTCGATTTCACCCTCTCTTTGAATTCATCCGTCCAATTTGCTGCCCTCAGATGGTAGGTAGACTTGAACCATCTCTAATGCTCGCAAGCGTTAATGGCTCAAATAGTGCAGCCCGCATTCTCCGCGGATGCAAAGAACCCCCGTCGCAAATCAAGCGGATGAATAGAGCTACCTTCAACCCTGTTTTAACTCTAATACTCCAGCTTAACCAGGCAATCGCGGACCCGACTCTCTCATTGGACTTGAGGACGAAATGCTGCTACATTTTTGGTTGGTTGCCCGGCTTTGGTTGCAACGCAAGTTCTTACCAAGTTCGATGTTCAAGCCATTTTGGTCACCGACTCCATCCCCATTCTCGATACGATCCACCAGACCAAATCACTTACGACACTGTTAAAGATATTGGTTGATGGTCGGCCGAGCCGCGAAACTTCCGAATGGGCAGATGAAATACCCAGGGCTGCCGTACGCTTGCGAGAAGTAAGTCTCGTACAGTGAAATCGATCACCTAACCATCCTCATCATTTCAAAGGCAGCATTTTTAGCCATAGCTACTGCAACATTGCACACCCAAGAAAACCGCCGGGAGGTGCTGAACAGCCCAGTATCATACATCGACATGGTGATTGAGGGTCTCAATGATGAGCACGTTAACATACGCTACGCCGCGTGTCATGCGGCTCGAGCCATGTCACGATCCACGGAAGTTCAACAGACTACAGCAATGGACTCCGGTCTTGCTGAGAAGCTATGGGAAGCTGTACGTCTCAATGCAGAAGTTCGTGAAATAGTGACCTGAAAACTTCGACTCTGTTAATAGCTGCAAAAGGAAAAGGATAGCCGTGTCGAAGTTGTGATTCTCATGTGCTTAACGAACCTGGTAGTCGAAAATAGTCCATTCCGAGAGGCGAGTTCCGGGTGTCGCGTTGCTTTTCTGTATCCAAGAGTCTGATCCCTGACACAGAAGATGTTCCAACAAGGCGCGATCCAGTACATCGTTGGAATGATGGATCGTCCAGAGACGTCGGTACAGTTGAATGCCATCTGGACCATCCGCAACACGCTATGGCGTGCCAATCCAGATGAGCACCGAAGGGTCTTCATGCACATGGGCTTCGATCGCTTCTACAGGCATGCCACTTCAATCCGTCCTGCTGAAACGCGCGCTCATATCGAACCATGCACACGCTAGACTCCTCACGTCCACTGATCGGCAAGTTAGGCAACAGGCCATAATTCTAGCTCGTAACACGACAACGTCTTTGCAAATGTTCGAGTTTATTAGGGAAGGCTTAAAAATGCAGAGGCTGTTTGACGCGCTTGCTGAAGGATTGGACATCGACGAGGATGAACTTACACTCCAGGTAAAGCAGGTTTCCGATCCGTAAACGATCGATAGAAGTGACCCCAGACTTCAGGCAGCATGTACTCTCGACAATATCGCATGCCTCATCGACAGACGCTTGTTCCTCGAGCAGGGCGCCTTGCTCGTGGTGCTCAAGAGACGCGTCAAGATGAGGTGGGTGCTCTACTTGAACCGACTACGCCTGACGGTCCTCTGAGATAGAATTTCTCTCCGCGTAGATCGGGACGGGCGCGGAATGCCGTATTTCAGCTCTTAAAGTCGATCGCTGGAGATGAGTTAGGCGCGAAAGGACTTAGAGAACGGGGATTCGATGTCGCCATTGCAGAGGCACTGAGAGATGCTGACCCCTCGGGCATGGAAGTCGATGGAGGGGAATGGAAAATTACCGCCGCACAAGCTCTCAAGATGTTAAATCGATAATGTTTTCCTGTAAAATGCGTCAAGGCATTGTTTTTATCTACTCCATTGTGGTCAAATCCTGGGTGACCCAAAGGAGCGGACGGCATCGATTGTGCTTGAGACGAGGCTTCTGTGAGGCGTTTGTTCAATAGAAATTTGACATTGTTATAGTGCCAACTCAGAAGGCAATTGAAATGGCGTAAACGGGAGGGAATCCGCTAGCAACAGATCACAATATCCTTCCGCTCGTCGTCCACGCATTCTTCGCGGGGCCAAGCGAGCGATTCTATGGAGTAGTTTTTGGCGGACTTATATATATATAGGGAAACACTTTACTGCTCAGCAGTCGCTTTCCTCATCTCTTGCTGGAAATATCTTGCTCATGGCTCCTCCCCCTCCCGTTGTGACCAACCTCCCTACTCCGTCACAGCTAGATCCTACCCACCTTCCCATTCAGTCCACTCCAACACCAGCGTCTATTTCGTCGAAGGGGATGGGAGTCGGGATTGCCGTCTGCACCACGATACTGCTCATGTCGATTATCGTACTCTGGCTCTTGGAAGTCCTTCCCGTTCGGAGAAAGTGTACGCAACAACAGAAAATGGATGATCTAGAAGGCTCAGCTCAATCAAACCCCACGGAAAGTACTGTGGTCAGACATTCGCGAGTGCTTGTCAAGGTGGCGAATACTCAAGCGTGCGTGCACGCTCCGTCGAAACCCTTGAACCTCTCCGCCCAGGATGCGGTCAGAGCAGGTAGCAGGCTTCTTCAAATATTTGGCCTCTCCGTCCGCAGTGATTCAAGTGCCTTGCAACGACCAAGCTCATCGGCGCTCACGGTACCGACCTGCAACAGCGTTGGCCCTGCTGGTAACGTTACTCCGGAAGCATCCGGGGAGTCTAGAAAACCTCGCATCACCGAAAAGAATGATGAAATAACTTCTCCCGTGAATGGAAAGGACTCAAAAGCGGAACGAGTGCGGGACAGAGACACTACATCGCTCGTTACCCTAGAGACGATGAAATTTGGGAGGGAGGACGGGAATTCACAGGGTTAAGAAACCTAGCAGGTAAATAGTAAATGCAGTGATATGTATAGATTGTATATATGAAAACTACTCTCGGTTGGGGTTCGCATTCATTGTTGCAATGATTGTAGGGGAGCTCAAACGAACACTTTGGGGTCGCAGTCCTTCATTGAGGAACTCCCTAGGGAATGAGGGTTCGAGTTTGGGCCAAGACAGTCTATGAACAAATATTAAGTGCTTTTGGAAGTAACGAGGACGAATGGTCGATGGTCATGTTGCAATCGAGGTGCCGTCCGCGACTGGATTAGGAAGAGTGCCGTTTCCCACAAGACGGGCTTTCGCTCGTGAACCCTGTTCTTTGACCAACATCACCCACTTTGTAAAGACCGAAGCCATTGGGTCCATAAGCCAAGCTCTTTTGTATCTAATTTTCACATCAAGCTTCAAGAAAATGGTCCAAGTTTGGTGTCCGATTTGCTTCAACCAATATGGCCCAACGACCACACTTCGGGCATTCGGATGTGGTAGGTCTAGAATCGTACCTCGTCGAGGATCCCTGTAGCCAGAAAGTCAGTAATATCGACAATATATTTGGCTAGGGCATGTGTTCTGCAGTGACTGCATTCCAAAACTTACCAAAGTCGGATGTCCCGTTTGCGCATACGACATGTCCCCAACGGGAACACTTTGTTCTGAGAACAGCACGGTCCAGGTGCTGAACGAGGGAATAACGAAGCCTGTGTTCGTAGACTTTTATGATGACGCTATGCAGAGGAAAGTAGATGAATTAGAAATCGCCATCGAACTTCAAGGAGCCAAAGTCATCAGGTCTCGTCGCGAGATCACCTCTCTCAAGAAGGACCTTCAAGACCTTCAAGCAGCTTATCGCGCCAAGGCCATCGAGCTAGATCAACGGTTGGAGAGCCTTCGGTCTGCCGAGGAAGAGTGAGCTCTCGTTACCGAGATGGTGCGGCCAACGACTGACCCCTTCTTTCAGACGAGTAATTGTCGTGGAGAGAGCCGTAAGAATCTACTGCTACAGCTACTTGCCGTCTCTGACGTTCATTCTTTAGTTGGACTACGCCGAAGGTCTGGAGTCGATTGTTATGGATATCCTTGGAAAAGATCCCGCGCAGCATGCGGAAGCCCGTCGCAGGTTAAGAGGCAAGTGGCGTCGGCACCAACTTTACGCCTTTCTCTTATAAGGGTCCTTTATCTCTTTAGGTCTACGGGCAAGGTTGTCTCAACCTATCCTTCCGGGCCGTCGCACCCCCTGGCTTCGGGCCTGCGTCATGTCCTGGAACAACTTCTTGGCAAGTATACACACACCAGATGTGTTTGTCTGCGTCACGCTTGCAATATTTGTCGCGGGTTATCTTATGATATGGCCAGAAGCATTCACACTTGGAGCTTCTTGAGGGGTTCGTAGTCATGGGTAGAACTTAGGCCTGTATTCTTGTTGCTCGTTGTTTCCATACCGTACTTGTATGTCTTGTGTTTTTATGTATTCCGCCTCTCTTGCTGTAGACCTGTTGCAAGTGCGAAACTCAAAGTGCATGATCTCAGCCTGGCCAGGTGATGCCACACGACAAGCAATGATAAACAAAGAATTTCATGGTTGAGGCCATCAACATGTCGAAGCCCTCGATGTCTAATGCGGCCTTCCTAGGACAACAAGCAGCTGCAAGGGCCGCTAAAAAGAAAGCAAAACAAGCTAGGCAGGGCGAAGTGCAGGAAGTAGTTTTCGATGACGGAGCTCGAAGGTGGCGTCCACGAACGACGACTAGTTGACCCACGCTGAAAGACATCCTATTCTACATCGTAGGCAGTTCCTGACTGGATTCCATCGGCGTAAATTGGAACGTGAGGCCACTTTCAAGCGTCGCGCCAAAGAGCGAGAGAGGCAGGAAAAGATAGCTGACAGAGCTGAGGTATGGCGTTTTCGGGTCTAACAGATAGCGACATCTGATATCGTTTCAACGACTCTTCAGAAAAAGAAAGAGATGCTGGAAAGGGCGAAGCGGAACCGCATAGATATTGAGCGTGCATTGGGGAACGACGAGATCGGTGAGTCGCGCTTCGCTCTAGTGAACCAGAGCCTCCTTAAAACTGGTTTCACGTAGACGAAGACTACGATCCTATTTTGGATGTCGTACAGGGTAGCAACAAAGGCAAAGGGAAACAACCTGAGCAAGAAGTCGAGTTCGAGACGGAAGACGTCACTGCAACGGTCACGGTCGTTGAGGAATTCGACGTGGATGAACTAATTATTGGCAAGCCAAACCCCAAACCAAAACTTACAGAAGAAGACGGTGAAGGAGGCTCTGAGGGGTCTACAGGTCGTTCTCCAAGCGAAGAGCCCCCTCCGCACCGACCGCAGCAGTCGGTCCTGGAGATGGCTGCGCCACCAGTTCGGAAGAAGAAACAAGCCGACTACGAGACTCTGCATGAGAAGCAAGATAGGGTCGCCTCTGAAAAGAAGAAGCGGTTAAAAGCGTCATTGGAGGCGAAGGAACGTGCAAAGGTCAGACCGAAGAAACGAAGAAAGGACGACCACGGCAGGAGACGCCCTCATCGATAGCGCGTGTTCTTCCCCATGACCTTACTTTGTACGTCTATCCAACGTTTCGAAATGCTGTCTTGCTCCGGAGACACGCGGGGGTGCAAGTGAATAGTGTATCAAAGTCACGCAGATATGATTATTATACAAAAAAGAGGGGCCACACATGACAAGGAGACGGATCCCGCCCCATGTTGGAAAATAGGGGCCGAATGTCGAACCGTTCACGCATCAGCACCGAAAGTGTTCTCGCCCGAGTAAGAAACATATAGGAATCCGTCCTCATCCCTAAACGAGGCGCCGTGAGAAGGTCTCTTTCACAAGGATGATCCGGGGTGGAAAACTCACTTGTGCTCTTCGTAAATCGCACTCATCAAAGCGGCGGTTGGTGGCAGAACCTCGTCGACAAAGATAAAGATGGCCTTCTCAGGCGCAAGCTTGATACGCTTGCGGATTACGTAGACGAATTGGCCCACAGTCAAGTCCTAATAGGGGATGATATCCATTTAGCCCGCGCATCGAGTCGAGAACCACCTGAGAACGTACAGATGGTACGAGGTACTTCTGCTTGTCGATGACCGCAATGTCACTGCGGTCGGCCTTCTCGCAGATCACCTAATCGAGGGTGATACTTGTCAGCTCAGGTTGAAAAACGTTCTGCAGGAGGTCCGCCACTCACTGGGATGCGATCAGGGTACTTCTGTCGTATCCTCTCTGCTTCAGCCTTGCGCTTCTCTGTAAGATTAAGGCGGCGTGAGATGCGAGGCCCCTACAGACGGGCCAATGGCGAGGATCATACCGAAGGGGTGAGTATCCTACGTCCAAGACACAGGGGCGTCAGTCCAGGTCAAAAACCACATCGTTCACCACCTTTTCCAACATACCTTGAACTTAGAACGCATAATGAAAATAGGTGATGGCTATGGTCGACCGTGAAAAAAAAGTCGAGAATATCAGTCGCTCGGCCTTCTTGATGATAGACTCGGCACGATAGAGGACAACGTACGGGAGGGTTTCTACATAACCGCAACGGTGAAAGAAGACAATCAACGATGAGCGTTCCGGACGATAGAGACATTCACAGCCAGCTGTGGTGGGGAGCAACGATGGGATGAAGCCCGACATACCTACGACGGTGGGTGTGGTTGAGGTGCTGAAAGGTTGTTGGTGGTTGGGAGGACGAACGTAGACTGAATGAGAACCGTGAGGCATTGCGCGGCCCCTTTTTAGCCTCCTGCGGAGCCTCCAGCAACTTCGGTGACACACTTACGAAGCGCAAATTCCCGCCTTACCCCTCTTTGCTCCTTTCGGTCTGAGTCAGGTTGGGCGGTTCGCGATAGGACCAGAAAAATCACCGACGGGTCCCCTTGTGCCGTGTCGGGCCATCGCTCTCACTGCCAATCAGCTGAATCACAGGACGGTGCAAGTCACAAAGTCAAAAATCAAGTAACGTTCAAAATGTAGATACAGTCAACTGCCTATGAAGAAAATGCTATCGAGTGAAAGAGGGGGGAAAGTTCAAAGTGATGAAGGCGAAAAGAAGAAAAAAGCGGCCCAGTATGTAAGAATAAGATACATAAGTCCATCCCAAACCACAATACCCATGAAAGAAGTAAAGAGTGGGGTGCAAACCAACACCAAACATGAGCTAGTACTAGTAGCGAGCGTTCGGTCTCGGCAAAAATCCAGGTGGAGGGAGTGGTGCCGCAAAGGACGCCCGGACCTCCTGAGGGACGGTCCAGTCCAGGTCCTTGTAACGAGATGGAATTTCGAAGCGTCGAGCTCCGACAGTTGCTGAACGAGTCAATAGTGGCCCCCCGGGGGCGGGAGACGCTGATCCATGCAGCCGGGCGCGTGGCGGGGTTGCGAGGGAAGGAAGCGTCCGTGATCGAGTGGGGAAACGAGGAGAAGAAGGAGAAACAGAGAGTTGAGGAGATGCAGGAGGAAGGTTCCGGAAGGGATCGGGAGAGTTGGAATGCGATCGAACATATCCACGCTGGGGACGAAGTTGAGAGGACGTAGATGGTGTTCGTGAATGGTTTGAGTTGAGAACTCTGGGTTGCAAGACTGGCGTGTTCAAAAGTTCAGGAGATGGGATACGCGGCACAGGAGCGTCGTGAAGCTGAAACCGAGGAAGGTCTGCGAGCCGGACAGTGGGAGCGAATACTGGGAGCGGGGCGTTTACTGGGGCTTCGGGAGCTCTGGCGTCAGTGTTCTGGAAGTAGTAGCTGCCTGTCCAAGCCTCTCCGACATTCTGCTCCTCTTCTTCCCAACGCAGCTTGATCCGATCGTCTTGAGTCTTGTCAGTAGACGGGTTTTGGAATGCACGACTGACGCGGTTCATAAACGTTTGACGGCGGTCGTAGAAGCGACGAGTCTGCATCCGAGGGTCCGACCGTTCGCGGATAAGCACGTAGACGCTCTTGCGAAGGATGGGTGCCAGGGCGTTGACTTCGGGCTTGACGAAGTTTGTCCAGATTCTCTGTATTCTGGATCGAGGGCTGAACGACTGTGGAAGAGTGATGGATGGAGCCTTGGCTCGATGCCATTCAACCAGCATGATGGCGATAACTAGCTGCGCGGTCGCTAAGTAGAGGAGCCCCAGTCAGCAGGAAAGTCGGCTGAGTCTTGTTGCGGGAACAACCTACCAAAGAAGGCAGCTGCCCATGCAAGCGGCACACCGACGCGATGTGAAAGACAAATGTCCCATGTACCTGGCTTTGTCGTATAGGGTACATCGCATCCCATGACATCGGCTGTTGAAAGCCAGCTTGCCTCCAGGGTAGTAGAGACCCATATCAGACCGACCCATATGATTTCAAACAGAGCATTTGTGGTCGTTTGCTCCCTCTGGAGGACCTCGAGGATGATGCTAGAGGTAGACAGCCAAGATAGTTCAGTTAGACTGCTGTGAGACAGAAGCGGAGAAACCCGTGCCGAGACGTACACGATGGTCATGAAAACTGCGGAAACCAAGCCTGACACTGCCACGCAAGCATTGACAGTGGCTAAAGACGAGGAACGTCAGCGAGAATGACATGTTGTTGGTCGAGGACGTACTGTAGATAGATGCCGGGAGCTGGGCGAGGATGTTGCCGATGCCAAGAACAGACAGCACCGCTTGTGTGAGAATAGCGAAAACTGCATCATGAAGTGCACCGTCGTCAGTAGGTTGATCCACAAGTGTTCGCAGGAGAAAAGGACCAACTGATGACAAAATATCGGATGGCGGGAAGCATTTCGTGCAAGGTAGCAGTTGGTGGGGCGTGCTTGGCGGAAGGGTCGGTAAAATGAGAGAAAGAGTATTATCACGAGATGAGATATGTAAGGTGCAAAAAGGAGAGGAAGAGGGCCGAACTCCGTCCTGCTCACCGGCTGCAAGCGTGCTGAACGGGAAGAAAAGTGCAGGCAGCGGGGCGGAGAGCAGGAGGGAAAGACTCGGGACAGAGTCTGGGTCGACATAAAGCCGTGCGGATCATTTGGGGGTGCCTGCTTAGTCAGCGGCCTTCATGCTTTGTTCTTTGCTCCTCGGTAACAACAACCCAACACGCGACGACCGCGCCCAAATCAAACAGAGGCTGGGCCTCATTGTCGCTGGGTCCTGAAACCTCGCGATCGCTTGGACTTATCACGACCATCCTATTTTCGGCATATGGCTCAAGTGACGGTTGGCAAGCCCCTCCCGTTTCTTTCGACGAGACCGAGATGTCCTGTTTGCCCATATAGCTCCCAATGGTATAGCAAAATCGCAAACACCTATGACGCTCTGCTCGCTCAAACTCACTCGTGAGGGTTAAAGTTCTTTTCGCAGTTATCGAGTCCTCGTTCAAAACCATGTTGAATTCCCCACGATGCAACGCACGCCGAAGGATCACTGCCGGAAGTTTCCAGCGTGAAATCCAGCCTAAAGCAACATTTACTCCATTTTTGATTGTGTCCTCGCTGCGGACTGATTGATTGTCCAAAACTCTGCACTGCTCCCGCGAACCTTCAGCCCCCGCCGATAGATCAGCGTTCACTATCAAGGCCGGCTGCCATTCAAAGTCGCAACGCGTTAAACCCGAGTCCGACACACCTCTTGTTTACTCGTCGTGCCGCCATTCAAGTGCCAGTCAGCATAGTTGGATGCCTGCCCGCAAACTGGTTATCCTGTAATGCTGTGCACACACCGCCTTTTGGCATGCATTGGATAATCAGCATTAGAAATGTCAAACGAACGCAATGCAAACATTTCCGCAGCTTGTAATAGTGATAAGGGCTGCGGAGCTTGTCCCATTCGAGTTGCAGCCGTTCGTGAGCTTGTGGCTGACCATGAACAAAATCCGAGCTTTCCCTCTGATTGTGGGCAAAGTATCATCGTCCACTGATTGACCCTGAGAGTCGATGCTAGTGAATATCACTCCGCCAGGTCAAGTGATCTTATGGGCGAACCGGCAAAGGCATATACATCGCTTTGGGCAGCGAGTGGCTGACTAGCGGAACCCCCAGCAGCGGTTCAAGCATCATTGCTCCATAAGAAACTCGTACATGTGACCTGTAAACTCGTCACCCTCTTTTCCTCGCACGCATCATTCCTGTGCCACCTAGCGGACGTCCGTCCCGAGGGTACTTGAGCCTTGACCATGAGGCAACTTGTCCCGCCGTGGGTTGTACCGCCGAGTTCAACTCATCTCCGGGCTATAAAATCGGGCAAAACATCAGAACATCTCGAGCTTGCTGTTTGGTCACCCCTGCGGATCCCCTGCTCTCTAATAGAAATTTGGCCAATACCCTCAGTGTACTTAAGCCATCGCAAAGCTCGGCTTAGCACTGACTCCGTCTCTTCCCTTCCTCCCTCTTCCCGGCATCTAGTGCCACTAACCTTCTCTCGGCTATCCCTTGCTTACGCCCCCATCTCGCTACATGATCCACGCTGCTACAACTCTCTCCGCCGCTAACCGTCCTCGCATCACTGCACCTTCAAACATCAATACTCCGTCCGTGGCCACTATACTTTTCGACGACTTCGCAATCGATGGCGGATCCCAATATTATTGACGGGGATCCGATGTGTCCTTATCTGTTTCGGGGGGGCAATAACGGAGGTGGATGGAAGGGTAAATGGAGATGGTTGAGGAAACATACGAAGCTGTTGGTGTCGGTTGCGTCGGTGTCGTGTGGCTGGTTTCAGCTGTCCTGCTTGGTTGTGTCGGGTGTTTTGATGGTGGTGCCTCTAGAGTACAGTGGGCGGACTTTTGCTTTCTTGCGTTCGAACGACCCTCTGACTAACGACCCGACCACAGGAGGAACATTCCTTTATCTCGTCGTAGTTTCAGCCGTTCTCGTAGTATTCGCTGCTATTATGTAGGCATCGGCTTGGCCTGCTATGCTCGTGTATTCTGCATTTACTCACAGCACCGTGTCCTCGTAGAACCGTCGCGAACTTTGTTGGTGGTTTGCGGTTTAAGCATCAACTCCTTTTCGAACTATGCTGGACCGCAGCGACAAGCACTCTCAACCTTTCAAGCCTCCTCCTGGTTCTTGTCATGCAAGAGAAAACCAACTGCGGTCTGCTCTGTGGGTAATAAGTGGGGTCTCTATCACCACTCCCGCTTACCCTATTCTTCAGTCCACAGCAATGTCAGCATCTGTAAGATCAACTCGCTCTCTGTCATTATTCAGTCGCTTGGTGTAACTTTTAGTGAGTCTTTCACTCAAAGTGATATTGCTTGGGCCTTGACAGGGCGTGGATTGTTGGACAGACGTTGTGCAAGCTTATCTACTCTGGGTTCTTCTCCGTCACGCCCGAGCTCTCACAAAACAGCCACTCAAAACCATCTTTCTTACTCCAACTTCCAAGTTACCTGAGCTTATTCCTGGATGCTCCAGCTCTACCATACAGCCCATCCGGCCCTTTGACCATGGCAATTCGGCGCCTCTTTCTCCTATATACATATCTGGCCCGGAGGATATCGAGACCGGTCTCCTAGAGTCGATGTATAGCTCTAGGTCTTCGCTCAGCAGCTCTCGATACCCTGATAGCTCGTTTTCAGCGAGGAGCTGCTCAAGCGGCGACGCCGTCACGTCAAGCAACTCCCTCCGACTGCCACCACTGCCCCTGCCACTGCCCCTTTCGACGCAACCAGACCACTTGACTCAACCACCTCCTCGAACTCACGCGTCTGTAAAGAGGGAGCTGCGCCGAGGTCGCGAAGTCTTTTAGTACTCACTTGGGGTTTTCGACCCCCTAGCAATCCAAATTGTTTTTCGTTTCCCCTCTCTACTTCGTTCTGTCGTCTTCAAGTTTCATTACTCGTACCTGCTGTGTTAGTTTGTTTTTATCCCCATGTATGTGGTCACATCGTTTCTTGATGCCTTGGTGACTGTTTCGTTCATCATGTCTCGTTCCTGTAGCATTAGTGAAGTCTATTGAATGTATATAATTTATCATTCAGGATATTTCCTATTTGATGCCAATGACTTCCTGAACTCAATAACCCACGCACAGTTTTCCGTTCCATTTGCGACTAAGGTGGTGATCAGTCAAGACATTCAAGGGTCGGTTCACGGCGAAGATGTAGTGGATCATGACTATCCCATGCTGAGGAATAAAAGAGCAATTTATGCCCGTCAATTTTTGGTAGCTTTGTGGCCGCAAATGGAGATTATTGACCGAAGTTCCAGCATCAGGTCAAGATTATCAACTCGTTACCGGTGCCTCATGTTGACGAGCTTATCTTAGCGCCAGAAACTGCATCGCCACCACCGAGGCTTACTCGACGCTGTGAACTTCAGGTCCTAGACCCTCGTTGTCGCCGTGACGATCCATGGTATGATCGAGAAGGCAACGAAGAGCTCCCATCAAGTTCTGGTCACCCTGATCGAGGTAAGCCGCTCTCGGTACGTATTCGGTGCCGGAAGGAGGCTCGGAAACCCTTTGTTGTTTGGTTCTCCCCCGAACCCCCACCCCGAAGGACTAAAAGTATTCTTCCCTGAATCGGATTTTTGCAAATCAGGCTCTCGAGGTCCGATTGTGTGATGTGTTCTGGCACCGTGGTGCCTTATTGGGCAGAGGTTCGCCGAGTCCCGAAGGTGTAGCGGATTAAAGGCGATTTTTTGGGAGATTTTCTCGTTGATCATCACCTGTAGCTTCCCGTTGGCGCACTACTTAGCCTGCCGCACGTTTCAGACACACTGCACTTTCCCCCCTTCCACGACCTCCCTCCCGCCGCCTCTCCCTCCATACCACAAAAAGCTTTCGTCGCGTCCATAAACCCTGCAAAAATGCCGCACGTTACCCTGGAAGGCTCCAACATCTCATTGTACTACCGCTCCAACTTCAGCAAATTCAACCCATCGAAATCCACGATCCTTTTACTCCACGGCGTATTTTTCCCCGTCGACTTTCTAGCACCTCAACTCGAGGATGAGAGGTTCGCAGGTCAGTTTTGGTTTGGGGCAAAGGGTCGGCCAACATTAGCGGACGTGTCAGACTGATTCTACGCCACTGGATTCCGATGGCTAGGGAAATTCAACATGATCGCGTTCGACCAACTCTCGTGCGGGCAGACCATCAACCCGACCGACGGTCGAAAGGATGCCTACGTCGAGGCTGCCGCGATCATAGTCGCCCTCGAGAAACTGGGCGTCCGGGGCAGCATCCCCTTTCATGTCTTTGCAGCTCAGGGCATCTCCGAGCAGATCGCCCTCAGACTTGCTCAGCTGTGGTCCGAGAGGGTATTAAGCCTGTTTTTCTGCGGTGTGGGTGGACCCGAGGAGTAAGTTTGGACCTCTGCTCACCCTTTGTGCCTTTTCGGTATCGCTGATCAAGCCCGCTCTACACCCATGAAATGGTGTCTCGGTCTTCTTCGGTGCATCGTCTAAAGGGAGATGCAATGGTTTAGAGACGTCTTCCAGATGTGGGGCTACGCTAGCTCTCAAGGGGAATTAGACGATGCCATCGCCGGGATGCTCGTCTATGCATTTGGCGAGAACACTACCAACCGATCAACCACCATCGAAGAGAAGGACGAAGCCGTAGCCTACTGGCTACAAAATATTCCGCCAAACAAGTAAGTAAACCGTTTGGAATATAAATCTGAAACGCGGGGAGGCCTTTTTGACGGCCCTCCCCGAACCGGCGCCTATTACGAAACATGTCCTGAATTTCGTTCTTCCACTTTGGTCAGGCGGGCCAGGATGTTCGACGTCGGCAACGCATTTTCTCAACCGGTACTATCCGATAAAGAATTTGCTGAGATTAGGCAGCCCGTCATGATTCAACATGTACGTATTTCCCTTGCTGGCGAGAGTAAATTGCTCATCTATCACCGACAGGGTGACGCCCACGCCGTTTACCCTATTACGGTAGCCGAACACCTTGTTGGCAGGCTCAAAGGTGCGAATGATGGGAGAGGTGCTCGACTCAAGGTCGTTCCAGGTACGGGTCTCCTTTCTTGTGTGTCCCGTAGCTCAAGCCGCTAAATGCAACGGCATATCAAACCAAACACAGGCGCAGCCGATTCTATTCAATACCCGAAACACTTTGCTTCTCGCTACGTGAATCCAACGTACCTGGAATTCTTGCAGAGCGTCGAGCCTGAAGACCCCAACGACCCCACGGCGGGAGCTCGCTCCCGAAGCGGTACCTTTTCCTCGACGAATCTTCCCACCACTGGCCTGGAAGAGGGTGCAGTGCTCAAACCGGCGTTGGAAAAGTTGGTCAAGATTAAAGGGATTAGTATGGAAGGACGAGATCCAGTGAACGCCTGGAGCTTCTCATGCGTGTCGCAAGCAGACCGGGCAAAGACTGATGAGAGGTACGCGACAGCGGTCCGCACGTCCCGGACCAAATGAAACCGACATCCCCATTCTTTCTCTCCGTTAGTCTCCAAGAATTTGCCGCCGGCCAGGAAAACGCTTTCTCCCCTGCTCTAGACAACAAAGGCCGACCTCTAACGAAATGGTCGGAACGAACCCTGGAAGCTCTCATGGAACCTACGACCCCTAGACCCGATGACGATCCCGCGAGCCCTGGTCTCAACGGCTTTGGCAGCACCATGTTGGTTGTGGGCGAAGGTGCTGAGGGAATTATACCGCTTGAACGGAGGGCAAGTACCGATTGGATGAAGATGGTTGAAAAAACTGAAGAGACCACGTCGACGAAGGCATAATAGAAACGCAGTTCGCGACCAAGGTCGAATTCACGGAATGGGGTCCGTGCTAAGAAAATAACAAACAATCGGACGTCTCGTTCCTTGGGCTGCCGGAAAATCAATTTTATATGTTCATTGGTTTCAACCCCTTTGTGTACTCCAGATTTCTTCTTTCTTTCCTTATGTTCACACCCAAACGCATGCTCTGTCTCCAGTTCTCACTATAACCAACCACTAAAAGAATATACCAAATTGGGGCTGTTGTCTTTTTTCAATTTTTTTTTTCATGAGCGACCGCAAAACCAACGAGATGCAATTCAAAAAGTCCGACCACAACAAAGAAGAGAAAGAAAGAGTTTCGTTACAACACGTTACAAATGAGGGGTTTGGGGGAGGAGGATTATGGAAACTAGGGAATAGTGGGGTAGGCTACTGGATACAGACCGATACAACAAAGTTGTGTGTTTTCTTTGGCAAGGGGTGGAAGTGGTAAACGGAGAGGGTGAAGCCTGTACGGGCCGGATCGCGTGGTCCAGTACAGCTCCCTCGAAAGGTGGTATAGGGCAAAAGACAGATGCCAGTAAAGAGAAAAATGATAAACTTTTGTGTTGTTTCTTCTTCAGGGTGGGCCCAGCCCTAAATTCAACCAGGCTCCTCCTGATATTCTGCGTCTCCGAGGGTCGCGCACAAGTCGCGGTATCCCCTTCAACGGCTCTTCATCTTCATTATTCGTACAACACCTGGAAACCCTCAAAGACTCCAAACCAATGGTCGTTCAAATGCGCTCGTTGGTTCGGGAGACCCAGAATCCTCCCTCAGCTCTAAGTTCGCCAAGCTCGGCAGGTCTGCGGTCCCTTGGGTCTGGTCGGTCCACAACTCCGCCGGTCTTGCTCCTTGAGCCATAAGCGGTATGAGCAGCTCCGGGGACAGAAGGTAACTTCTTTCCCGCTAGGAAGTTGCGGAGTCTACCTTGCGAAGAAGCAGCCTCGGAGGGTGGGTCGGCGACCTCCCATTCCGCGGGCGCGGTCCAATTCGACAAGATGGAGGCGTTCGACGCGTTCGACGGGGTACGTTGGAGTCCTGAAGCTCCGCCGTTGGAAGCGTAAGGATGTTCAGAGTCCGCGGCGACTTGAGCCATGACCTGGTGTCGGCTCGGCCTGTTGGGTTCCGACCTCTGATGACGATCGGCAGCAGCCGCTCCTCGTCCTCGAGCCTTGTTCTTCTCCGCGGCCTTCGCGTGGGAGTGGTAGATGGGCAAATTGGTGTTGGAAACCTTGGCCAAGTCGAGTGGTGGGGGGCGGTGCTTTCTGCGGCCGCTGCCGTTGGAGGAGCCGCTGAAGGAGGAGGATTGGGACGGTGCGCGGGGCAGGGACTTTTCCATGTCGAAGGTGATGTTGTGGCGCATGGGGATCGAGTTGGTGTGGAGGTCGTCGGTTGGGGTTGTGAGGATGGCGCGGAAGGTGAGGTCGTAGGTGCGGCTGGCGGATAAGATGGTGTAGATGATGAGGATGAGCTCCGTGAGGACTGTGCAGGTGGTGGAAAGTGTAAGCGCTGGGAAAGCAGGTCTGTGCATGAGTCAGACGTACGAAGTAACCACGACGTCCAGGCGAAAGCCAACGTCGCTTGGTGCGTGGGGCAGATGTTATGTCCTCCGACGGTGAAGACTTCGCCAGAACGGCAAAAGCCGGTTACTGGTTCGCTAGACATGACGACAGCGGAGACTGTGATACAAATTTCATTGGCGGGAGAGAAGGTATTCGCGTGTCAGTTATCATAGCAACCGAAGAAGGCAACAATACTTTTAAATTCAAATCTGTTCCAGGACTCACTGAATTGGAAGAGACACAGAACGCTAGCCCAGACGAGTTCGAAGAGAAACGCGTATGGCATCCAGTCGGGTTGTTGAAAGTTGAGGAATGTGCTGGAAGCGATAGACAGGCGATTAGCACCGCGGGGGCGAGCGGGCGAATGCAGAGCTGAGTGCTTACATTAAAGAGAGAGATATCATAGTCAAGAGAGATGTAACGCAAAGAAGGGAGGAGGCAGCGACTGGAAGAGAAAGTTTTAGCTCGTCAAGTCAGGGTGTGCCAATTTAGGGGGACAAGGCATACCATAAGAGTCGAAGGCGTAGCCCCGCGCAAGATCGACGATCGCGATGATGGCGAGAATGAAGTTGAATAGGATGACTGCGAGCGGTAGCAGGCGACGCATCATGGTAGTTTCAAAAGCCATGGGCTTGCGAACGTGGTGCGGTGGTGGTGGTGGTGGTGCTTAGAAGGCTCTTTGGTTGTGAGGTTGTTTGGGAACGGTCGTTTCGAAGCGCGCGCGGATAAATTGAAGGTATTAAGAAAAAAGTGTCGTGAACAAAAAAAAAGGTCGTGCCAGACGAGAGATGGAGAGAGAGAGTTGAGGGTGGAGTGAAGGACAGGTGAGATTAGGAGGTGTAGTATATATTAAGGATGGATAGCTGAGCGGAGGCGGTCGTTGGGGTGAGTGATTGATGCTAGGACAATAACAGCTGCCGGTTGATATAGCTTTGCTCTTGTCCATACCAACGAAACGGGGAGTTCCAACATCCATTCGCCCTTAGCGCTGGGTGTGAGAGATTTACTGAGGTTGGCATTGTCCTCCTGAATCCCATTATCTGAGCCGGAGGTCGGCTAATCGCCCAACAAAGGCATTTGGTCGCGGAGGGTCAGGGATCCCCGTCGTGACGACCAAAGACAAATGTCACCGAGTCACGGTCAGGTGCTGAGATCACACGGCACGGGGCCGATTACATCAACCAGCAAGTGCACGGACTGAGAACCTTGACGTCATACGCTTTTGTGTTTTTACGCACACGACCCCTGGGCGCCATGAAACGTTGACATGGCCGGCCCCTTGCAATGACCGGGGTGTGCCATCCAACGGACCGACCGGAACCGCCCCGAACGAGGAGCCCGCTGGATGGACGGGAGCGCTCGAAACATCGACGAGTCGCCGTTATACTGGTCAGAGGAAATGGACGGAGGAGCGAGGCTGCTCAAGGTTTCTCGCCGTGCAAATCGGACATTCTATTTGATCAAACTACGTCATACTTCCTGTTTTGGAAGTTGTGATTTTCTGCCAGGCCGAAAGTGATTAGGCAAGTTGCAGGACACGCCCCAGGGGAAGATCCAACTCTGTTTCTAATATAGTCAGTCTATTTACTTCAGGTACCACTCCCCAAAAACCCACCGACGTCGTCTAAAAAGCCCCCGACAGACGATCCCGACGGTCAGAATTCCGTCGAGCGCTGCAAGATCCTCGGCACAGCGAGTCGTGTCGTCATCCCCCTCCTCCCCTGCCACACATACTCACCTGCCCTCTTCCATATTGCCTGCCGTATCCAGTCCGACCCCCTCTCGCAGCACGCACGCAACCCCCCTCCCCCGCCTACGTCTTGATTGTGCGACCCAGACGCCTCCACATTCTCGAGGTTGATGCGTGGTGCCAGATCGCCATCCTCTGAATTAAGACTTCACTCACACTCAGTACGCTCAATTGCAATCCGTCTCTCCCATCATCAACTAACTCGACCAAACTCACACACTCGCCCGGCTTTACCGCTCTCCCTCTCCCTTTCCCTTCCCTTCCACCCATTATCCTTGTACATTCCCCCTCCCCTTCTCATGCATCGGACCCCGCCATGTTCGCTTTACTGTTGACCGTCCTTCTCTTCCTATTGCCAGTGCACTCAGGACAAACCCAATCAGCTTCACTCCATGACACACGCATGAGCCCCGTCACCCGCTCCAGGACCACCCGTAAAGACCAGGACGACGAAGACGATCAGCGACAAGGCCCTTCTTGCCCCGGTGCCTTCCCCCTTAACCGGCCACCCACTCCCATTCCCAATATCCCGCCGCCGCCGGCGTCAGTCACAATTAAAACGAGGAAGAATACCTCCGCGTCCTCCCAACCCGAACCAGCATCATCGCCCGTCTCTCCACCAGACGAACAACAGCCCCAGCCACAATTTATTCCCTCTCCTTCTCCACCACCCCAATCTCCTTTCCACGTCGACTTGCCCCCTCCTCCAATATTCCATGCCCCTTCCCCTCCCTCGTCATCCTCTGGACCCCAAGCCGTAACCGCAGGAATGCAGCATCACATGGACACACCGGCCCTTGAACTATGGGACCCAATGGACAACTCAGGCGTCGGTGCTGAGGGAGGTTACCAATACGAGCTCATCGGCAACGGTCAAGGGGGCACGTTGGAATTCGACATGAACGGCGCCATCATCGCCGACGACATGTACTTTGACGATGAGGGGCTTGGAGCGCTGGAAAAGATCTACCTCTTCGCCCGATCAACGTCAAACTTTCATCGGCAAGTCTCTTTCTCTTCTCCGCCTGTCATATACAGGGATCTTGTCCCCGCTGACACCACTCTCGTCCTCAAATGTGGGGCTCTTCGCCATTTCGGGTCCTCTTTCTCCTCCGCAACCCCTCTCGTCGTCTTCATCTTTATGGATGACAGTCTCTTCATATCTCGTTCACTCCCCAACTTCCTCCCCGACCTCACACCTCACGAAGCAGTGGAATACGTCTTACCCCTCCTCAATAGTTTGGGCACAGATCCAGGTGCGTTTCACGTTGTTCCATCGCCTGCGGGCCGGGAAAACCCAAGAGGCTAATCTGTCGTAATTTTACTTCATTCATCGCGACCTGCAACCAATAACTTTGACGACGTTTATGATATTGGGATTCAATGCAAACAAAAAAACGATTTATGACCTTAGAGGAATCCGTGCGAGAAGCCTTCGTATCTGAGCTGGTGCCGACAGTTTGGTGGTTCTATACGGTGCGTACCATGGGTTCGGATTTTTTCCACACCTGCCATCCCCTCCCTGTCTCTTTTGCGTTCGTCGACATGATAGACGCTCTCGCCGCCCGTCCTACCCCTTTTGGGGTTTGAAGGGACGACGGGGTCTTCATGACTGTCGGATTGTCCGCTGCACTTCCTTGTTCTTCCGCCGAACAAGACCTCCTTTGGCTTCAGTCCCTGATCTAACTATATGACGTCACTAATTTGCTTGCCTTCTTTTTTTTCCTGTTTCGCATTCGGCATCGGCTTGGTCTTGGCCTCTCCACAACTCGATCCTCGGCGAACGTTCCATAAATGGACACGTTATTTACGAAAAACAATATTGCAATTTCAACACACCCGGGGGGAAAATTCTGTCGTGTTCTATGACGACACTCGATCATGCGGATCGACACGGCATTGCAACGACCGAATGTTGCCGAACAATAATTCTCTGCAAAATCCGCACCAACATTCAAATAACCAGAACTGTCAATTGGTCGATCTAACGAATCCGCCCAGCAACGCGGCTCCGCAAGCCGATCCGCCAGAGTCTGGACCTTCGGCATTGGTGGAGCCAGAAGCTGAGCTTGAACAATTCCCAGCACCCTCAACGTCGTCACCACCTCCAAGCACATCCCGATCAAGTAATATTGCCGTTCCGACGGACCGAGGGTTCGAGGATGCAGGCGCTGCTTCAAGTTCTCAGCACACTCTCGACCACGGTCTGCTCCACTCTTCTCCTGGCGACGGCGGAGATGGAAATCGCTCAGCCCAACAACATACTCGAACCAGTACGTCAGAAGGATATGTACTGGAGGGAGAGGTGCAGCAGCAGTCCCAGGCAGCGAGTCTAATAATGCCGGAGTCGCCAACCGCGTTTGCAGCTCCGCCGTTATCGACTTCGATGCAGCCCACTTCAACTGATACGCCCGCCGACGACGCTCGGCCACAACATGCCCCGACCGACGAACCACCACCTTTACTGCCCGTTCAAGTTTTTACGCCTTTATTCGCCGCGCTGCTGCTGAGTCCCAACAACACGCTCAGCGATGGGAGTCGTGCTGCCGTCGTGGAGCTTTTACGTCGACTGAAAGACGGATTTGGGTTACCTCAACCTCCGACTGGACCTGGTCCTGGTGGCACGCACGACCCACTTCTGCCTGGTGAAAGGGAGGATGGTGGAGTTGGATTTCCATTTGGAAGGTGGCAGAGGGATTTGTTGGAGCGAGAGTTGATCATGGGTCTCGCGATCGGGATGGCTAGGATGGACGAAGAGGGAAGGAACTTTGTCGTGTTGAGCACTGATGCCAATAGCGGAGAGGATTTGGGGCTGCACGATTTGAGTGTTGGAGAGGAGCCGATTCCGCAAGTCATGGATGATGGGTCGCCGGATGCTGAAGCTGAAGCTGGTCAACAGGAGCAAAACTCAGGTGGCATTCCCGGAGAAGGAGCAGGGACCGGCTTGGGGTTGGTCTCGCCAGTCGTACCCGAGACCGCAGCCGTTACTCAGGACGAAGGAGAGCGAGTGGCAACCCCGCCTTCACTGTTTGACCATGAAGAGGCTCCCCGCGTCCAGTTGCCGGAATCAGCTACGGTTGAACCTCAGTCAGCGATGGACGTTAATCGTGCAGACGAGGCGAGGTCTCTGGCAGTGATTGCCTCTCCAACTGTAACCTCACCCTCTTCCCCAGCGCCCTCTTCCGCTATCGCGACACCCCATGCTTCAACGACGTCCCCTCGTGGGCGTACCCTTCATTTGTCCCCAACAGGTGGAGGGTCCAATTCGCCCTTGCCACTCATCGCGCCCATCTCCGCGACAGCTCACCTCACTCACCTCTTGTCCGCCAATTCACGATCTGGCTCACCTGTTCGACAGTTCCAATCGCCAGTCGGTTCAGCTCCGCATACACCACCTTCACCCACGATGCGTCCCGTCCGCTTACCATCAACCGAAAGTACGAGGAGCATTAGGATCCCTGGAACGCCCATGGAGGTTATCGATCACGAGGATGTGCTGGGATTGGATACGGATGCTGCCCTTACTCCTACGGTTCAAGACGAAATGCCCGCTCCGGTCGCTACGGTTGCCGGCGGATTCTTGGGCATTCCTCTGGTTCAAGAGCCAGTCTTGACCCCGAGTCCCGAGCATTTCTTCCCTGCTTTTCCCGCTCCATCACCCAAACCGGAGACGACAGAACCAGGTGAAAATCCTCCAGCTCCTTTCGGCAACATGCAAGGTTGGTCTGGGGAGTCTATCTTTCGCCGCCCCGTCTTGTCTCCAGTTCAACCATCATCCGATCATCAAACCCCAACTGCACCCAGGTTATCTGCACCACAGCAGCCAACTCTGCCCCGCCGCGAGCCCTCGAGGACAATGTCGTCATCGTCGGAAAAGTCAGAGTCGACGCCCACGGAAGGATCCTCTGGAGAAACCGTTACTCCGTCTGAGACCCCAGCAGCTTCGCCTTCGCGGAGCAGGAGCATGGAAGCCAGGTCGGTCGACACCTCTCTTGCTCAACTTGAGGGTTTGACGTCGAATCCCCAATCTGATGCGATACCCCCTGCTCTCGACTTCCAATCTGTACCGATTGAACCTCCAACCCAACGCTCTAGCACCGTATCGCCGACGTCGACCGATGCATCGCCATCCGCATCGTCGACGGGTGGTCCTCACACCGCAATCTCGATGGAAACCGTTTCCTCAAAGGCGTCGACCGCATCTACTGGAACGTTGGATACCCGATCGTCCTCGAGTGAAAGCGTGCCGGTTCACACTCCTGAAGGTCCGACAGAGGATGGTGATGCAGGACAAATCGCTTTGCTCGAACGTATTGATCGGCTTGAACCTGGTCGATCGGGGGACGAATTGGTCATTGAAGATGCCGGTGACGAGAATCCTTTCTTCGTGGCTGCGTCAGCTGGAAGTGAGGAATCAACCAAGTCCACCGATAGCGATACCATCAGCGCGTTGAGCGATAGAGCTCCGAGCGATTCAACGCCAGTGCAAATGGGAGCGAGGGGTACAGGATCGCGGCTAGAGGCGCAAGAGCCCGTCGCCGTAGCTGGGAACGAGATAAGCCAGACATCTCGCAATGAAGAGGGAAGAGAGGGTGGCGTAACTTTCTCTCCAAGAGACAATGAGGCGTCTACTGGCCTAGAGCATCTTCAGTCAGAAAGTACCTCTGCAGCAGATACCAGTGTTGAAGGCTCGATGGCTCCTACAAGTCCTCTCCCATCAGACCTGTCGACAGCAGAATCCGTCGCTTCAGAGAGTGAAGCGAGGCCTACAAGACCGCCGATGGGGCGAAATCGAAGTGGTTCGTTCTCCGCCGGCTCCTCCACTACTTCCGCCGCCTCGGAATTATTGCAGCCGCGCTCGAGGAGCGTCGGGAGGCCAGACTTTGTTCCCCTTCCCGCTCGCGGTTCCCTCGATAGCCCATATCCCTCCCCGCCAGTCCAAGATGCGTACGCCGTACCGCCTATTGATTTCGGCACTCTCTTCGCTGCCCAACTTGCCTCGAACACGGCATCCACTGGAACCTTTTCCCCACCGCCTGAGCCAGCTGGCCCAGTCGATGTTACCAACTCGCCCGTCGTCCGTCTTCCCCCAGCACAAGCCAATGCCCCTTCGCCAGAGTTGCCCGAAGATCTAGGAAATGGGAATGGCGCTTCTGATGCTAACTGGTTCCAACATGACAGTGCAGGGATGGTAGAGGAACCAGGAGAATATGATGGCACTCATGACGCTGCAGTAGGTCGCGTCGCCAGCATGTCTCTCGTTGCCGCGATCACCGCTGCAGGCATCTTGAGCGACGAGAACAAATCGTTATTCACTCAGGAGGTCGTCAAGGTTGGCCAGGATCTGGTGTACTGGGTCCGTCGCGAAGCCGCTTTCGCTCTAGGAGCTTTGGCCAAAACCGTGTCGCTTGAGCTGTTGACTTCTTCCTTGGTCAGTGTGTTTGCCCCGGTGCAAGAGTACTGCTGACGCCTTTTTCTCGATTAGTTGCCGCTCTACGAAAGCATGACGCGCGATGAAATTGCAAATGTTCGACAATCAGCCCTATTCGCTTTACCGGGCATTCTCGACCGTCTTCCCAGCGATCAACGACGGGACTTGGCCATTAAGCAATGCGCAGCCTTGTCCCATGATGCAGACCGCCTCGTACGCTCCGCCCTGTTGGAGATTATGGGAGAGATGATATACTGCTTTCGCGACGATGATGATGGCCCGCCAAACCAGTTGATCGAGCTGTTCGTGGGGAACAACGAACATGCGGATGACTCGTGGGCTCCTGTCCAGGAGGAACACCAGTGGGGACTTAGAGCGCCCCTCGTTTTCGGGCGAGCCGAGCATCAATCTGGCGCATCGTCGCCCCCTCTGCGATCCATGTTCGAAGGCTACAATGACCCTAATTCAATCCATTACCGAGGGCTCTTTGGATTGCAAACAGAAGCTGAACCGCTGCCCACGGCTCGCGACCCGGAGCGTGTACTGATCTGCGCATTCAACTTCCCCGCAGTGGTCGCCGCGATGGGTCCTCAACGATGGCCAGAGCTGCACCCGTACTACAGGGATTTGGTTCGTGACTCCGCCACGAAAGTGCGCAAGACGCTCGGTGCTAGCATCGGCGAGATCGCTCGTATCATAGGACCCGACTACGCACACCGAGATCTCGTGTCCATTTGGTGGGACTTGATGCACGACGATAACGCCGAGGCTCGTGCAAAGGTAGTCGGCTGTGTTGCTGCATTTGTCAAAGCTCTTGGACCGAACGATCGTCGCAACATTGGCAGACAACTGGAAGGACTCTGGGAGACGGCACTGACGGGTTGGCGCGATCGTGAAGCTTTGGCGACCCAATTCGGGGAGTTGAGCGCCCTACTCGCCCCAGTCGGTCGTGGAGGAAGCATCAAAACGCTGTTGATTAGCGCGTTGACCGACAGAACCGCAGCTGTGAGGGATGCTGCCGTGGCTTCGGTAAGTCTTCTGTCACTGGTTACGAAACTGCTCTCTTACTCGTTGGCGTAGTGCCCTAAAGTCATGGATGGGCTCGTGGACGATCCCGAAGTTCGGAGCGCTGCAATACAAGATATTAATAATCTAGCTCTGGATACATCCTTCCGTAGACGATCAACGTACGTCCGCTCAATCATATTGTCTGAATACTGCTTACCCCCTCCCTCCTCAGGTACATCGCTGTCGCCCAGACTCTCCTTACAGGCGACCGACGGGAGGTATTCGAGGAGCCTGAAAAGCAGAGGTTGCTTGCCACCTTGGCGGACGACAACATTGTCGATGTTCGTATCGGTCTTTCCCGGTTCATCTCCCTGGTTTGCGGTAAGATTGTATCCAACCAACCCAGGCCTTTCAACAACATCGCTAATTTCCACCTCCATAGCTCGCTATTTCCCTGATAGGCAAACACGCCCCGCATGGCTCGGGTCCATTTTACGCCGACTTGGCCGAGACTCTTCCACCGAAGTCAAGTCGTTCGTCGCTCCACTCGCTAGGCATCCTAGCAGCGTCCTCGTGCCCGCCGCCTCTCGCGCGACCTCTCCAACTCCATCGCCTTTCGCTACGTTTTCTCGCCCGCCCATCTCGACTCCTCTGCTTTCAGAGTCACTAGAAGATATTCTCAGAGTGGATGTCACCGATTCGGATTCGCCCGAGACCCCTGTAACTGCTGGCCCGTCCATGGTAGATCCTCCGGTCATAAGTGGAAATGCGATGTGATCGTCCTCTTTAACATACCTGCCCTTCTCCCGCCCGCGACCCACCTTGCATGCTTTTTTTCTTGCAGGTTCAGATACCTGGCTGTTTATACTTTCTTGCATATCTTTGTACATCGCCGCACGCCATCGACTTTCGACCCTTCGCGTCTTCGCTTGCTCTTGTCTTGCTTCCCGCTTTGTGTCGTTTACTTAGTACTTACTCCCTTGCATTCTTCGCATTTTCTCCTCTCATCCTCATAGTAATGCACTGTTTCAATAACACTTATTGATCCTCAGTAACTCACTGGAGGTTTCACGCTCGTGTTAAGTGAGGGATCGCTGAAGGAGGTCTTTCGCGAAAGCTACGTGATGTGTTTAGGACGAATCACTACGACAGTAGCTTGGGAAAGCGAGGAATATCGGGGATGGGGAGCCAGGGAGGCGAACGGTGTGTATGTAACGAGAGAATGAAATATGCAACATGCAAATGATAATGAATGAGAGGAATGAGAGCTCGTATGAAGCCCCTTTTGAGGGTGGTAGCCGTTAGGCATCTATCGCTTCTTGCGGAACGTTGCCTCGGAGATCAACTGGTAGTTCTTGACGAGAGTCTGACGAACGTCAGCAACTGACTGGTGATCTTCAGTGTTCTGGTTTTGGCGGAGAATATCGATAGCAGTGCGACGATCGTGAGGAGCGAAGGGTTGATTGAATTGGCTGAAGATGAACCCAGATGGATCCGGGGCAGGATGCTAAGAGAGGGAGGACGAACACGAATTCAGCCTTGTAAATCGAAAGCAAGACGCTTGATGATGACTCACAGCCGTGATTTCAGCCAACTCCCTCTGGATCTGAAGGCAGAAGAGATCCAAATCCAAATCGTTCTACATGGGGATTACAGGTCAGATTTGGGCGGTAAGCTCAAGTTGAGTTGGAACATACCTCATCGTAGTTGAAGGGGTTCTCAATCTCCTGGCCGATTTCAAGGAAACCAATGTAGAGGACTATTGGGAAACAGCCATCAGTATCGGAATCAATGCTATACAAACCGCGGCCGCGGAGCGGACTTACAGCAGGCGAAAACAGTGCAAGGAACAGTCAACCACTTGAAGGCCGAGTAGATCTCTAGAGGCAAGAAAAGAAGGTAAAGCCTGTAATTCGGACACCGTCAGGATGCAGCCGTGGTTCATTTGGTAATTATTGACTAACCAGACGGAAACGCGGAGGTGGAACTGGTACGCAAAGGGAATGGGAGTCGAGCGGATGCG